>JAXGGA010002199.1:0-128491 GCA_038373865.1 Uloborus plumipes | reverse complement strand
CTCATGGCTTTAGACTAAAATGCATTTTATACAATGTTAAAATAGCTTCACAAACAACTGACCCAATTTTGTAATTTTTACTGTTAAGTTATTTCTGAACCATGCCCACACACCCACTGACATATTATATTTACACATCCAGTAAAGTTAATACTTAGTTGAAATCCCAAGAGAGAATACATCCCGAAGAAAGCCCTTTTAATTAAAACACGAAAAACGTCACAAGCAATAAAGGAAATACTTTATCGCCATTGTTAAAATGAAACTCCAGATTTTTGATACAGTCTTTTCTTTATGTTTGCCCAGGAGAGCATACGCATGGCATCCCTAAACAAAAGAGGTTCGTCTGAAAAAGGATCAATCACTGCGCTGCGCTGTCGGCTTGTTCAGAGAACATTTGTTCTCCTACTCTATTTATTTATGGTCTTCGCTCGCTGAACAGAAGAATTTAGACCTCGACATGCGCAAAAACTTCCCCACGACCATTATTGCAAAGACAAATGGGCAAGAACATGCTCGAATTCTTGCAAAGGGATGATTTATTTCTGAGATAAATCGCCAAGCTCAGCAGATTTTTCAATGTCCAATTCGTTTAATTTGTTATGACGCCAAGTGCCAAACGTATAATCAATGTTTAATTGTATGACAATCTCTTCTTGCCAAAATATATCGCTTGATCATGTCGACCTTTCTTTGACCATCAATCTACCAGATGCATATCTTGCATAGAAGTTCACAGGGGTTCGTGCAGTGCTGCTGCTATACCTCCTTACTAAGCACTAAATCTTATCTGCAGCCGAACTCAAAATAAGAATATGCCTTTTAAAATTTTACGCCTTTATATGTCTGATTTAGAGAACATTATATTCAAACCTATTAAAACTAACTGATATAGTTTTAGTACTCTTTATAGGCATTTATATATTCTAAAGAGCTTTAGTAGTTCCTTGAATTAATTTTTATTTCTTAGAATTTATATACGCCTTTAAATGCGTTATTCGTATTTACCAACATATAGCTTTTTTAAAAGATTCCTGCCTGTATATTTTTGCAGTCTATTAAGTGGAAAAATTGAATAAGTAATTTTAAAGCATATTTTGATTGGCTAATTTGCGTTTTTTAGCGCATAAGACTCATTATGCTGTGCTAAACGATAGCATTACTTAGGTTAGAATAATAGAGTGAATGCCAAAACTAAAATTACTTTAACTACAACGGATATAAACCTTCAAATTTTCAAAAATATTTCCAAAATATTTTTATTTTTATTTTTAACAATTATTAGAACTAAAAAGTTTCAACTAAAAAGAAGTTTAAAAAATTTAATAAACTAATAAAGCTGTTACTTTCTCCAATTTCATAAAGAAATATACGAAAATGCATTAAGATTCTCTTAGTACTTTATTTGGCATAGTTAAAATGAAAGACATCCTAACTATAATTCGAGAAAATGAAAGTTTTGGAGAAAATCTGTAGTGAATCCGGTTATTCCTTTCATTTTTTCCTTCAATTATATCACTCTCCTCATAAATACGTATTCATTTCAAATTTCATGGGGTTTTTTGTTTTCGTTCTCACGAGAGAAGGATTTCAATCAAAACTTTTGATGCTTATATTTCAATCTGAAACATTTTATTTTTAGAAATAACATGGAAAATTTAAGGTTTTCTTAAGGTGACGAAACGGAATGAAAAAATAAAAGTTTTATTATTATATTTATTACTGCACTACACCCATGCATATACAATTCGTGCATAAATCGAAGTCATTGATTCACTCTATCCCCCCCCCCCCTATAGCAGCATGCACTTACATTCAAGCAGAATACCTCAATGATCCTATTGCCGGGGTGCTCGTTAGCAAATTTCAATACATGGACCCGCTCTATGCACCATCCCTCCAACTGTTCTTATCGTGCTCCTGATATTCAAGGGACCAGCGATTCCCCGTGCACTTCAAACTGCTCAGGTATTATCAATTTGAAGATAAGCCCTCAATGGCATTCCATGATCCAGGCGTATGTACCGCAAGTCTAGTTACCGAAGGAGTAATTACGCTCTGTTCTCTCTGGACTAGTAAAGATCTCAGAGAGTGGAGTGGAATTTCTAGAATTTCTGGGAGATGTTTGACCGAAACCAGGAGACATTGAGGGAGAGAGAGTTGTAAAGTGAAATATCATCTCGAGTGAGATGTATAGATGGTGCGGTTTCTGAAGGAAATTCAAAAATATTCAGTGAAAGTAAAGATACTATAGTCTAACTTGTCGATATTCCCTTATCAGGAATACTTTTATTTTTAAGTACGTTATTCAAAGTTATATAAAGTGACTTAAGGGGCGTGATATCAAATATTATTTCTTTTAAGAATTTCAATTTTGTTTTTGTCTTTATTCGATAGTTAGCAATAAATAATGTGACAGTGGTATATTATTTATTTCATTTAATAATTAAAAATAAATAATGTAATATAGTATACATTAAATTTGAAGGACATTTGTGTTACACTTTTCAAGGATAATTCTTACGTGAGATACCTTGACATACACACACTACTGCGTAAAAGTTTCAAGAACAGGGACGTCATTTCAAGTTTTACCGGGGGGGGGGGCAAAGGGTCCAAACTCAATGCAATTTCATCGTCAAATTTCAAAAGTCACACCCACTTATATGTAAATTCATTGATTTCTCAAAGTCGCCCCCCCTGCCCCCCCCCCTAAATGATGGGCCTGTTCAAGATCGACTCATTAAAAGGGAGTTGAGTATGGAAAATTAAAGTTGCTGGCTGTATATGCAGTTTATATATGCTCTTACATTCAAAAGTACATAAAGAAGTTAGGACATTATGTTAAAATCACAACATTGATTTCCGATGGAAATTATCATTGATTTCTGGGTGCTTCAACTAAAAATAATGTTAAATGCGAAAAGAAATTTATAAATAATGCAAATAAAATACCTGTTTCATATTGTACAATAAAAAAAAAACACCAGTAATAATTTTTTAACTAAGCAACTTATTTGTAGTAAAAAAAGCAAAACTTAGTTTGAAACATTGAAACAGTTGTTATACGCAGGGAGAAACTGCAGTCTTAGGATGCTATGATCGAGCTGTGGGTACATTTGCTTTAGTTCTGCCTCAGCCCTGGCTTAAGGGCGGTAAATCATTGCACATTACCCAGCTTTTGCCTTCAAATTTCGAGTTGAGCCGCACCATAGTTTGTGGACGCTCGCTGGTAAGATAAATTCACTTTATCTACCAGTTTGTTGGCTATCTTAGCTACATTAAGAGGATTTTTGCCTCCGGCTTGATCATTGGCTATTCCTAACTGAGGAGCCCATAATAAGGGCGAAACTGCAGTCTTAGGATGCTATGATCGAGCTGTGGGTACATTTGCTTCAGTTGTTATACACTTTAAAATTACGTAAAAAAATTGGAGATGATCGAACAAATCTTCTTTCAAAAATAATCGAAATTTTCCCAATCTGAACGGCCTTTCTCTGATAAAATTTTGCATTATTGCAAACGCTGTGTACTGATGTGGATGTAGTTCAAACACTCAAAATAGAGAGAGCTTCATGCTCAATCAATTTAGTAAATTCTACGCGTAAAATATTCCGTGTTTCTAACATAAAATAATTATTTCTCTCTTAACAAACATGATTGCTGTAGCATTAGCAATTTTACAGTTCTTCATTGTAAAATTAGCAATTTTTACAGTTCTTCATTGTAAAATTAGAAATTTTTACAGTTTATTGCTATAAAATTAGCCATAGTATACTGTAAAAACAACATTCAGTTTTTACAGTGTAACCTATAGTAATTATTCCTCTTTTAACATTCCTAACCTTAATGTTTGTTTATCTGTTTTAAGCGGCCCAGCTCTCTTTTCCTTATACGAATCATGTTTGGCACAAAAATCAATTATGCCCTCGAAGGAATATTGGCTGGGTTCCAATAAGAAATTCGAATTAGTTCTACACCCTGATTTTAAAGGTTTTTTTTTTTCTTTCCAATTCCGGTAATACTAGGTATAAAAAGTTCACGCCCTCATCTTTTCAAATGTTACTTCGTCTGAAGTTAATGAAAAACTGGAGACGAAGTTTATTGAATAAAAAGTAATTGCTGCCAATCACTTTGACGTACATATTCGGATAAAGTATGTCTCGTGTTTTCTCTGGCAATTTTTATAACGGCTAAACACATATTTACACTCCCTTTTATCCCTTGATTATGCAAAGTATCGAGTAAATGTGCAGCTCTTAAAATGTACATAGTTTTTTTAATTAAAATTTCTTTATACTTGTGACTTTTTATTTATATGTGTATAATTGATATTATGACTAATTTGGAACGTATCTTTTGTACGCATACTTTTTTATTGAATTTATTTTTATTTAGAAAGTAAAACATTTGCGGTACTTACTCTTACTATCATTCAGCGATTAACTAGCTATATCGCTTTATTTAACATCTTTCGAATTTACCCTGTCCGAAAGATATAGACAATTATAATAGTATGAATAGAGCTCTTGCTGGTTAATTAGCAGTCTTTTTACTTTTTTTTTCCTTTTTATCGCTTCATTGTTTGGTTTTTAAACAAAAACAATATATGCATACATACAAATTTAATTCTCTAAACACAATTAAGGAAAATAATTAAAATGTATCTTCATCCAGTTTGAAGATTGCATCAGCAGGATTTTAAGCGATTTTTTTAACTTCCGGTAATGCTGGGCATAAAAAGTTCACGCCCTCATCTTTTCAAATGTTACTTCTTCTGAAGTTAATGAAAAACTGGAGACGAAGTTTATTGAATAAAGGGTAATTGCTGCCAATCACTTTGACGTAAATATAAGGCTTAAGTGTGTCTCGTGTTTTCTCTAGCAATTTTTATAAAGACTAAACACACATTTGCATTCACTTTTATCCCTGGATTTTGGAAAGTATCGAGTAAATGTTGCATATGAAGTTCTTAAACTGCACGTGTTTTTCAATGAAAATTTATTGATATTTGTGGATTTCTATTTATAAATGTAATTTAATTCATAATTAAATAAAAATGCATTTTTTGAAAAGAAAAAAGCTTTTGAATTTAAACTGCGCTTTTATTATTTAAGTAAAATATATGTGGTAATAACTATCATTCAATTATTTGCTTAATTTTTTACGTTTATTTTGCATTTTTAGTGTCCGAACAACAAAATCACACAATGTTCGAAAGATAGAAAATTATAGTAACATGAAAGGAAAAGGTTGGTTTTTAGACTTTCAACTACTTTTCTTTTCGTCCACTATAGGGCAGGGTATAAGCAACTGCATGTTGCTTATTTGGTTATTCAAAGGGAGCAATATGTGTCAACATTCAAAATTTTATTCTTTAATCACTGTAAAGAATACCACTGAAAGTTTATGTTCACCAGCTTGATAGATTGTGCCAGGCGGACAGCTTCTATTATTTTGAATGCACTGCGTCAGTCGAATTTGAAAGCAATTTTGAACTCTCTCCAGTGATTCCACGGATATGTTGGAAGCAGTTTGACAAATGTAGCTAGCTCTTCGAATGCTACAGGATCCTAAGAGGAACGTTGTTGACTGATGACCGGAGATATTTCCACAAAAGTAGTTGCAAGAGGCTACAACGGAGAATTATTGCGCAGGTGCAGAATCCCTGCTGCGGAGCGATAGTAAAATGACTATTAGAATAATCTAAATTATAGTTTAAAAAAAACTACCAAATACGCATTTAAAGTTATTTTTTAAAAGATTAAAAGTCACGTTCTTTACAAATGTAAAACTAATATACTTAACACTATCATTAATACTAAAGGCTAAACTATATTTAATGATACTCTGATTTCTTTCAATCTGATTTTTAAAACTATTGAATATCCGCCAAGTTTACATGCACTTGTGATACATCAACGTGTAATGTAATTTAGCCTTTAGCATTAATAGTAGTATTAAATGTATTACTTTTACATTTGCAAAGAACGTGAATTTTATATTCTTTTCAGAGCTACATATAAACAACTGAAACACTTTTATGCATCAACATGTAATATAGTTTAGCCTTTAGTATTAACAACAGTGTTCAATATTTTACTTTTATATTTACGCGAATTTTATCTCTTACTCAGAGAGTTACATACATACGTACAAGCAAACCTACACGTGAAACTAATAAAAGCGTATACAAAACACACTTCGACAGCTAATGCGCGCTGTGCCGTCGTCCACTCCATGACGACCTATAAAAAGCTTGACCTCGAGGAGATGACGTCTGACCTTGAGGCGGAAACGGACCGCTTGATTTTAAAATAGGTAGCTACGGCGAGAAAATTATTTTTGAAATTAAAGTTTTTTACTGCCTTCGTGATTTCTCTGATGCAACTTATTACAAAATGAAGGTTCCGCTTCAAAGTCACCCGCTATCTCTCCGTGGTCAAGCTTTAACAGAGCAGGTAAAAACTTTACACAGATTCTTCGCGAATAACCTCACTGCCACCATCTTCAGAGCATGTCTCGCATCAGGACTGCCAACACGAATCAGGAAGTTGGTTCGCGTATTAAGCACATCGTAGAAAGATATGTGATGCGAAAAATTCAGGACTTATTAAAATTCCTTTTTAAAAACTTCGCTTGCAAGTACGGCTGTAAATACATTACTTAGAATATGCCTAACTTTTTAAACATATATACTATGAGAAAAACATAGTATGCACAAATGTAAAAAGTGATTTTATAAGTTACGCAGATGGATAACGATATAGGATGGATAACGATAGATAGCAGCAACAGTCCAACAAGATACAGGGCAATAGGTTAAGGACACCATTTAAAAGATCAATTACATGTGTTCAATGAAAATCATAGCTGGACTTTTTCAATAGAGCAACATTTTTAAAAAATCGTATATGAAGCCTTGTAAAACCTACTCTGTAATATTACGAAAAGCTGTCCCGCTTAGCGAAGGGTCGTACAGCTAAGCTTCTGAGACGCATATTAGTCGAACAGACATGTCAGTAAATATACTGCTCAGAACTGATTTGGTAGTGACTTGTCCAGTGGAAATGGTTTAAAGAAACTCCCAGCTCTGCCCGCATGACATAAATTTCAAAAAGCTGATACAAACACCCCTTTCTTAAATCTCTTACGGACTCCATGGAAAAATATTGTAATAAACGGGACATTCAAAAAACCGGGATCAAAATAATGCATTACAACGGTTTGGTACGCTGAAAATGTATTATATTAAGCGGGATATTCCTTTAATTGATATTCTAAAAATCAGGCTCCACTGTACATTATAGTTCATAATTTAATACAAAAAAATTGACTGTGTATATATCTAAAGAGCTGTTCCAAGCGTGATCTTTTGAGCATGTCTGTAACTACTTTTAAAAGAAAACATCAACTTTTCGAATTACCTTATCTAGTTTATCAGCTTCAAGGTTTAACGCAGAACCTACCAAAGATTATATCAGTTACTTAGCATTCTTTCTGGCCAGCCTTTAATTTGCCCTAGCAGCATCATCTCATATGCCGATGATCGGCCATTCATCGAAACCCGATGAAATTCTCATCGGCCGATGATCCAATATGTCTCATCGGCCGAGCAGAATCCGAGCAGCAAAACCCGATGAGAATACGATGAGATTTGGAGCAATTTACGAGCAGAACAGTCCCGTGCCGAGGAATTTCATCGGGAAACTTGATCGGAAGGATATCGTTTTCCGATGGAATATAGCTCATCTTATTTTCATCGGGAAATTTGATCGGAAGGTTATCGCTTTCCGATGAAAAGTAGCTCATCGAAAACCGTGCTCGGATACTGATCGGAACGATGTCATCGTGCGTTACAGGATCAGTTTACGAGGAGTTTGTTGATCGGCCGAGCAAAATCCGATGAGTTGATGCTACTTGGGTGGTCTGATACGGCGTAAAAGTTAGTTTCAGCTAAATGTTATTGTTTTGTTCCAGCTAGGCTGGAAATTTGCGAAGAGTTGTTTCACTTTTTCAATAGTACCGCCATTTGGTACTAAGTCCAACGTCTACAATACACTCATGCCATAAGGATATGTGTTAGGGGTACGCAACCATTCACAGCACTACAGCACATGCATACAAAAAAGGACAAGGACAGGAGAGAGAGAAAGTACACCCATGTCTGCCCTAAGATTCGAACTTGGAACCTCTTCATCCGGATAAGTCTTCTCTGACCACTAGACAAGATGGTCAACAATTCGGCTAAATCGCATAACCAAAAAGGAAAATTATTAACTTCTTTAGCAAATACACCCACAGCTCGATCATGACATCCTGAGACCGCGGTTTTGTCCTTATTGTGGACTCCTCAGTCAGAAATAGCCAACAATCGAGCTGGAGGCAGATATCCTCTTTTTGTAGCCACTTTATTAACCAGTTTGAAGACAATTTTGGCTACAACAAGAGGATATCTGCATCCAGATCAATTATTGGGTATTCCTGACTGAAGAGTCCAAAATAAGGACGAAACCGCAGTTTCAGGATGTCATGATCGAGCTGTGGGTGTATTTGCTTCAGTTCAGCCTTAGCCTTGGCTGATGGGCGGTAACTCATTGCATAACTTCTTATCCATCCAGATATTGCATCGGCAAGTTGCTAGACGTAACATTAGAAACTAAAAGACTATTTGCTGACTTCAGATTTTATGCTGAAGTCAGCTTTTATATTTTTAATAATGAATTTTTAAAATTTTGTATGTTTAAGCAAACTATTTCTTCAAGAAATGCATACATATTTTAAGAGAATGAAACATACTTTTTATAACGGTCTCAGGATGTCATGATCGAGCTGCGGGTGTATTTGCTTCAGTTTAGCCTTAGCTTTGGCTTATGGGCGGTAACTCATTGCATAACTTCTTATCTATCCAGATATCGCATCAGCAAGTTGCTAGACGTGACTTTAGAAACTAAAAAACTATTTGCTGACTTCAGCTTTTATGCTGAAGTCAGCTTTTATATTTTTAATAATGAATTTTTAAACCTTTGTATGTTTAAGCAAACTATTTCTTCAAGAAATGCATACATATTTTAAGAGAATGAAACATACTTTTTATAACCTTTGCTTTATATTTCTATTTTATAACTATTTTCAAACAGTTTTTGCTTTCATTTTAAGAAACTTTCTATTACAGTTCAAACTGCATCCCTAACCTTTTTTTTTTTTTAATTCGATTTAAAGACATTATTTAAAACAAAACAACATCTGATTCTACTTCCTTTCGGAGGAGGGAGAAGAAAAAAAAAGGTTAAAAATTACATTTCGGAAACGAAAAGTTATAAAACTTTTCAAATTTCTCGAGTCGTAACTCAGTAAAAAGAACAGAAACCAAATACAGCTGCGAGAGAGAATTGCTAAAAAAGAGTAAAATATCTCCCTCTTCTGTTTTTTGTTCATTTTTTAAAAGCAAAAACACTCACCATCGTCATAGTGAAAATGCGATTGTGAAGGAATCCATTTATGAATTAGGATATATATTTTTGTTCTGAGAGTAAGACATGAGAGAGAGTTTTTTCTCTTTTTTTTTGGGGGGGGGAGGGGAAGGATTCATCCTTTTATTACCGCAATTGTCCAGGCGAAGTGGGCAAGAAAAGCTGTAAAAGTGAGCCCTAAGAGATGGGGGTAGAAAGCTTTTAAATAAAGATTTTTTTTCATGGTTGAGGTGAAAAATACGAAACTCGGCAGAAATTGTTGCTTGTGAGAAAAACAAAGACATTTTTCTTCTTCCATCACAAGTTTTCTCGATATTATTTCCTTCTTTTATTACTTTTTTTTTTTTTTTTTTTTGCTTGTGAGTACGACTCATATGAGAAATAATTTTAACATTTTAGTTAGGTTAAAAAAAAAAAAAAAATACGCGTGTAAATGTTCCGTAACACTAAAATTGCTTTTAATGGTTAGAAACATATTACTTCGAAAGGTTATATTTCGGTCGAAAAATGGTCGCACTTGTTTTGAATGCAATTATGGTTATTGAAATCATAACAGGATAGCAATTACTCTAACGTTAAGATTCTACAGCCTTGTGCATATCTTTCTATACAAGGGATTGGGCACTTGCAAAACGGATCAATGACGATGCTACAATTGCATGTGTTTTTGTAACGTTTAATTGTGTTTTAATGTAACAATCAATTGCCAGAATGTGCGTTATATTTAACTCTTTAAATAGTACTTCTTATAGTTCATACTAAATTGCACTAGCTGTAGCAGATTTTTAAGAGTAATGAAACTCTGAGACAATTACTAGGAGAAGGGGCAGTCAGTCACTCCAAAATTCCCAGTATCTATTTGCTTAGTATTGTTATTTTGTTGCACAAAGGTGTTTATTCATAACATGACAAAGCTGTCTCCTTAACCACCATGAGTATATATAGTGATTACCTCGTGTCCGGAGGGACCCGGGTTCGATCCCAGTCGATCAAAGTCTTGATTAATGGTGGCTGGGAGGCGTTAAAAATGTCGTGGTCACAAAGTCCTCCAAGTGAAACGATACCTCTGGGGGTGCTGGGCCTAGGGTTTGCTCGACCCTAGGTTCTGGTTCAAAATTAAGAACAGAGCGCTCTTCAGGGCCCTATCCCGGTTAAACCACGAAGTTGTGGTAGGTACGGGGGACCCTGGAGTGTGAAATGAGAGGAAATATAGTGATTACCAATTTTAAAGTGATGTTTTTGAGAGCTAAAAAGTAAAAGGAAACTTATAATTGAAGAGGCAAGTGGATAAAGGTGATATGTGACAATTTTGGAAGAACACACTTTTTACCATGGATGAAAGTGATTAGGTAATAATCTTTTTTTGAAAGTTTTTTATAGAAATTTAAAACATTGTTACATTTCACCTTTATTCACTTGCCCCTTGAATTGTGTTTGTGAATTAGTACACACACTAATTTGAATTCGTGTATATCGGCGAAATTCAAATGTCACATATCACCTTTATCCACTTGCCCCTTGAATTGTGTTTGTGAATTAGTACACACACTAATTTGAATGTGTGTATAGCGGCGAAATTCAAATGTCACATAGCACCTTTATCCACTTGCTCCTTGAATTGTGTTTGTAAATTAGTACACACACTAATTTGAATTCGTGTATTTCGGCGAAATTCAAATGTCACATATCACCTTTATACACTTGCCTCTTCAATTGGTAAGTAAAGTATTAATTCTTTTACATATACATATTTGTCTAATTTATTAGCGTTAAAAATTAAGACAGTGTATTGCATTTCTAATTGTATTCTACTTAATGGTACGGTCAATAAATCTAAAGCACTTACCGCAAGCACTGCTACGGACCATGTTTCTATGCTAAAAATGCGTTGTCACTTTTGTATGACACTATACAGAGTGTCAGGGAACCCACAGGGGGGGGGGATTATGGCGCAAGTTGCGCCATTAACATATTGGTGGGGGGGATTTTTTAAAACTAATTTATTTATTTATTTAAATTGTTTATTATTTTTTTAATTAAAATTATTCACTGATTTTTTAAATGAAAATTATTCATTAATTTATTTTTTTAATTTAAATTGTTTCTTTATTATTTATTTATTTATTTAGTGTGTGTGTGTGCTTGGAATGTCTAGAAGAGAAAAAAAGCGATTCTATTCTGCGCATACTTAGTACTTTTAAAAAATTGATAATATGTAAAAAATAGTTATAATTTAACAAAATAAAATGTGTAAAAAAATAAATAATATTTTTAAAAAATAAATATTTAAAAAAATATTTAAAAATAAATTATATTTAAAAAATAGATCTAACAAAAAAGAGGGATAAAAATCAAAGCACAATAGGGTTGTGAAAAAATTGGGGGGGGGGGGGGTAATTTGCGCCATTGAGCTTGGTGGGGGATGGGGACCCCTGCAGAGAGTAATATTTTATAATACATGTAATTATAAAGTTAAGCATCTATATTATTAAAAATGCAGAGTAGGATCGTATACATCTAGGAAAATAAAGCAAATTACTTAGAAGTTTCTAATTCAAACAATTTATCATCGCTGCAAAGATAGTTTTCTGACGGATCGATATTTACACGCCTTTGATTTAGTTACCGGCTAGCTTCAAACAAATATATGATCTTCCTTTCTACAGTCGTTTCCTTACCACTCTCAGCTTCTAGGATTCCGTTTATCAACCCTTCCTGCTTATTGCCAGTTATAACTCTTAAGCCTAGTTAAGTTTCTGACTTCTATTCTTTCACATACTAATTTATTTGAGGAAAATGCGTGAAGAAGGAAGTTCAGAATACTAGGTAGATTACAAAACTGGAAGCATGTAACTGGAAAGTGCCTTCTATTGCTCTGAATGCGATTCTCTTCAGCTTCTGCATTTTCACGACAATTAAGAATTCTTATCAAAAAGTACTTTCACAGGTGACGTTAATTAGCTTAAAAGGGGATATAGTGACTTTAATCTTTTGGAAGGTGGCTGATTTACATATGTGCGAGAAAACGTCTGGGGCTTGTTTCTCAAGTTCAATGTTTTTGCGTGGTTTAAAATTCAGTTTGTTTATTTAGTCTGTCTTTTTTTTATGGGTAAAGGTTATTTAAACTTGTCAGACATTTCTTTTTCACTTCGTTGGGAAATCTGAGTAATATGAACTTTTTATAAATAGCGCCAGCAAAATAGTTTTTTTACTTACTATCAGTGGAGGAAACCTAACTAGCAAAGCTCTATACTGGAAATTCTAAGTAGTATCCACTGGATAACAAAATTCAAAGAAATGGTAGTCACTTTTGCATTTTGGTGGCCATTTTTTTAAAAAGTATATAATCGGCGCAAAAAAGTAAGTAACTTATTCTCTATTAGTAAGAAGTTTTCTGATTTCTTAGAAGCCTTTCATGTTCATAAAAATTTAAGTAATATTTAACGAATCTTTTGCAGTTCCACACATCTCGCCAATTTTACTTCATACTTTTAAATTTTCTGACAACGCAACGCCAAATCAGGACTCGGCACACGCTGACACCTGATTGGCCTAGCTTTTGCTCCTTTGCTATTTAAACTCTCCTGGCACTTTGTTTCTTTCCATTTCTTGCTTGGCGCTGAAGAAGGAAGCTTTAGGCTTTGGAAACATGTTCGCCAATTTTAACTTCATCTATTTGTGTTTTTAAACGTCGCTTTTTCGGGTTTTTACTCAAGAAGTTCTCTATTAGTTAGTATAAAAGATTATGATAATCTACAAAAACAACAAAGTTCAATGAATATATTCTCCAACTTCAAAGATACAAGTATACAACATACAAACATATGTTTGTGTCCGAACTGTTGTGTCCAAACTGTAGTGTGGTATAATGTACAAATGTATATGATATTGATTAAAAAAGAAAAAACATGGTAGTCACTTTTGGTGACTGGTACTCAAATTTTGGATGCAATTTTTAATGAAATGATTGCTGGTTAGCAAATGGCGACCACTAATCTAGAGTTTACTTGGTGGCCTTGAGAAGGGTACGCAGAGATACTAACTAACATTACGACGTTGTCAGGTTAGGTTTGCCCCAATCTATAGCTTAATTCCATTTTGTTTAGTAAAGATTTGGTTTTTCTCTAGTATTTTGATTTTTCTTGACATCTTGAATTCGGAGAATTTAACTGAGTTTCGTCAACATTTTTTTATTGGATTTACATCTGTTTGTTTTACTTTTGCCGTAGTCCACTAAAATGAGGTTTTAGACAGGTTAAGCTGCCAAGATAGAAGAGTTATTTTTCGCAAGTAAAATCAGGATAGACATAGACACCACTGTCGTAAGTCATACCAGTGCATGCGCTTTTCGAATCTCACTTTTCTGCGGTTCTTACGAAAACGATTTCGTTGCTGAGCTCAGCTGAAGTTTTATTGCTGTGAGAATATTCGTCTTTTTAGCAATGTCTTTAGAAGGGCCATTCCCATTTATTGGTGAACTCGAAAGAACATCCCAACTAAAGTTGAAATGTTGAGAAAAAAAAAAGTAAGAACCAGTTTTACCAGAATACGCTAGGCAATAATACCATGCCCGGAAAAACAATATGACAATCCCGTTTTTATTTCTTTAAAGGCAATTGAAATCATATCAAAACTGTAAAGTTGATGTCAAGGATTAACTAATGGTGCTTATAGAAGTTTCCGAGTACTGTTCATACGTTGATATTTTTGTATGAGGGGGGGGGGAGAAGTCGAGAGGATTATTCAAATAAATTAGATATAGAAGTTCTAATAAATGTATATAGTGCATGCAGCAATACATGCGATACATTAAGAAAAATCTTGGAGGGAAAAAGTGCATCAAAAAATGAAAAAAAAAATTAAAATTTATAATGAAAAAATGTCATACAAATTTACATATATTCCAGAAACATAAGTGACTTAAAATAACGTGTTTACTCTGTTATCCTAGAAAATGTTTAATTTATTCTACATTGCTATAGAGATTTAATTTTTGATGTAAAATCTAACAGCACCAGCTTTAACAGAGACCAGTCTGTAGTTTATTTAACTTTTCTTGTAAACTTTCATATATTTCGCAATTTATGCAGATTAATAAAACTATGTCTGCAATCCTAAAATGTACAATATCAAGCTTTCATTCAAATTTTACAACCAGTAGCATGAAACACAGTTCTGTTAAGCATTTTGTATCCAAACTGTAGTAGGGTAAAGCAATCTTATTTAAAACTAAAAAGCGAACGCTTTAAAAAAATTCTTTAACACGAAATATAACCAAAAACAATCGAGATAAGTGCTCCGCACGTTAACGTTGTGAGATACTAAATATTTTATAACTTTTAAGTCGAGCCACACAAAGTAATACTCAAGAAAAAGATTTATGAAATGTTTCTTCACAAGCAACTTTACAACTTGATTTACGATGTTAAAATTTAATCCCAGTCGATAAACATACATACATCATGAGATAAAAATAATTATGTGCAGAAATTACTAACTTTGGCTAAAATTCTATACTTACTAATACTTATTATCGCTCAGTTTAATTTACCCTTTTTTTACTGTGATATTCAGCTCCTGTACTAGCTCTTAACATTTTTTTTAGTTAATGCTCCAACTGAATCCCTTATCCTAAATATTTCTTTATCTGTGAAAAATAAATACTTCTAAAAAATCAGCTCGATAATGGGTTAAAATTACAAATGGTGTTGTTTTGATCTTCTTTCATTTTTTTTCTCTCTTTTTTAGAGTTTATTTTCTCAGAAAGTTTTTCATTTAATTACACACTTCGTCTGAGAATTAAAATCCCTCAATATGAGTGTTTTCTAAGAAATTGCCATGAAAAACTCCAATTTAGTAGTTTTATCATTTGTTGCACAAAATACTCTGCAAATTATACCAAAGTTACCATCAGTACCAAATTTGGTTACCAAAGTTATACTAAAGTTTTTTTGTTCACGAACTTTATGAAGAACATACTCTACTCCAAAAAATGCAATTAAATTTTGAATTCGTAAAGAAGCATTATTTAAGTGATAATTCTTGCTTCAGTGACGAACCTAGTTAAATGGTTAAATCTTACTATTTAAATTGGTGCTTTCATAAAGCAGGTATTTTCTTTTTTTTTATAGTAAGAGCTATGGAAGATATATTTCAAGAAAAAAGAGAAAGTATATACCAGTAACATATTTTTTACAAAAATTTTAAAATACTAATTAATGGTATTTGACAACTTGAAAACATAATATGAAGAAACAGCTCAAATTAAAACTCTTAAAATACTTATAATCAGCTGAACTGTCCCAAGGCTTGGAAAAATTCTGGTGACTTTATTTCTTCTTAGTTGTCACAATGAATCACGTGTTATCGCCAGCACTATCGCGCTAGAACTTTTAGCCACAAAAACGACCACTTTATCATTAGGGACAATTAGAAGCAAAGCGGCGTAAGTGACAAAATTGAAAATGTGAGGATAACTAGGTGTGAGAAATACCTATCTATTTTGTTGCAATAGTTTTCAGTATTGGATTATAAGAGATGTTACTATACAGTATGATTTATGCGGAAATTACATAATTGTTTCTCCTACAATTTAAGCTTCTCTCAAATTTTGCTCAGTTTTTTTTAGTAACTTTCTTTTGTATCTCACTGAATCAATCGATTTCTGACTTTCTTGTACTCCCACTTCCCTGGCCGTGGTAGTCTTATTGGTAAAGCATCGAAATCGTTACAAAAGGGTTCGACCCCCCGCCGTTAGAAGATGTTCACTAATGGTGCCTGGGGGCACGTTCGTGGCCACAACTTCCTCCAAGTTCTCATTCCAGAGCAATACCTCTGCCCCCCCTCTGCTGGACCAGGGTTTGCTCGGTTCCTGGTCTGGTTTAAAAAAAACAGAGCTCTCTTCAGGGCCCCATTCAACAGTCTAAATCGCGTGTAGTGGTATCCAGCACAAATTTGCCAACTGATTTCAGAGATGTGTTGCGGAGTTTCAAGGAACCGCATTTTAAATGCAACGAAGTGTAAGCTGTTAGGCTTGTCTTCGATAACTTTTCATCCTATTAACTCATACTTCGTTGCATTGAGACAGTAATTTCTTTGAAATCCGGAACATGCGTCTGCAATTTGTTTCAAAATCTATGCATGATATACAATGTTTACTATCGTTACTATGGGTGATCATTTAGTCATACGTTTTTGCTGTGGCGACGCTGTTCGTTCCTAGATGTAACGATCTTCCCAATGTATACAGGGTGTTTCGGTTTATCTTGACAGACCTTTATTCTCACAATTGTTCATCCTAGATGCATACGTTAAAAGTTTGAAGCGAAGAAACTAGTTAAAAACAGGAAATCTTACTTATCATATAGACTTCTTTTATTAAAGAAAGACTGCATTAAAATAATTCTAATTCAAAAAACTTGAAATATTTGCGATCAAAACTCGAAGAGATGTTACTGTTCAAAGTTTTATAAGGTCCCGTGCAAAAAGTGAGGGCGGATCGGTTTGTCTGAAGCCGTTACATTACCGTTAGCAGCTATGTTTTCCTTAAAAAGGTGTTAGTGACAGAGTAAGTTAGTGACAGTAGCTAGAGTAAAGGTGTAGGTCACACAACGCTAAATTTCATATCTCGGTAAATATTGGTAGTACGTGTACTAGGCTAAATGGTTTTGTTCAAATTGCTTTTTTTTATGCTCTTGATATCCCAAATACAAGTTAAGGGACCTAGGATCCGTATAAAAAGTAACATTTCCTGTATTTGTTGGCTATTTTTTCTTTTTCGCTTTAAACTTTCAACATCTTAAATCCGCACTTCATTTCCGAAATACAAGTTAAGGGACCTAGGATCCATATAAAAAGTTACATTTTCTGTATTTTTTGGCCATTTTTTTCTTTTCACTTCAAACTTTTAACAACTTAAATCCGCACTTCATTTCCAAATACAAGTTAAGGGACCTAGGATCCGTATAAAAAATAACACTTTCCCTTTTTTTTTCGCCATTTTTTTTCTTTTTCGCTGCAAACTTTCAACATCTTAAATCTGCACATCATTTTGAACAATTTTGCAATTGGAAGCATGCATCTGAGGCGAACAGTTGGGAAAATGATGGTCTTCTCAAGTTGAACCTGGAGACCCTATATATTTCCGCATTTCTATATTTTTAATCTATAAAATCACAATTTCACGTCATTTTCTGATCAACTATCCTCTTTATGGGTAAAGTTTCGAAAACTAATTTCGAAGAAATATGCATTAAGAATGAAGAAACGCAATATCTTAATGGCTTTCCAGTAATTTTCTGCTCGAAGTAATTACAACAAAAGCTTTCAAGTACTCAAGAGGGCGAGAGAGAGACTATTTTGAAAACTAGTCATTTCCGCTTAATGGAAGCGAAAACAGCACAGTATAGCAATAGACACGTGCTAATGTGGGTCAAAGTTTTAAAATTTCTGAGAAAAAAGTCATTACGTTCTGTTTTTGTTTAGAAGGGGGAAAAATTTAATAATTAATCTCAGACTACTCCAAATAGAGTGACAACGTGCAAATCGAATAATGTGTTAGAAACAATTGTATAACATTTTAGAAATGCCGACATCCCTTGGTCTAGTTTTGTCGAAAACCATATTTCAGAGACATATATAGTCCGCAATGTAGTTGCTCAAAGCCAAATTAGAGTAAGGTGCAGTTAGGGTAAACGTAAATATAGAGTGAGTGAAAAAAAAACTATTATAATACGTGTATCGGTTTTTAAAACAAAATAAGTGTAAGTGTGTCTCAGCAACGAAAAGAAAGAATTTTGAGAGTTTCGGTTATTCCAAACAATGGGGTTGTTTCCCATTTTTCAAAAAAAATTGAAAGAGCACGATCAAAAACATGGGTTGAATTACTTTTTTCTTAATTTTGATTAGTTTTCTTTCTTAACCCTTTAAGCGGTTTGCCCGTACAGTGTACGTGCTACCCGAAATTGACCTCATCTGGTTTGCCTCATCTATATTTTCTGATGTCCTTTTTTGGTTTGCCCGAATTTTTCATTATTGAAAGAGACTATTTAGTAGTATTATTTTTCAACAGATGGTATAGTTTGTCCATGTAAATGAAATGCTTTTCATCCGCGTTTTTCTATGTAGCGGGAAAGCGGGTACTTTTTGTTCTACTGTATGACTAGACAGTATGAAAAAGACTTCTGAACTGTTTGGAAAATTGTAAACTTCAAAATTCACAGTATGTGTGAGAGAAATTTTTGCAAAATTTGTAAACCCTTCTTTACTGCAGAATGTACTTGAAAAAAGCAAACATTTAGGGTTTTTGTGACTAAAATTGTAAAATAAAAACTGTTGTAAAAGCATTAAAAACGAAAAAAAAAAAAATCTTGATGTTCTTATTCTGTTAAGTATGGTACTTAACTATATGCAATAAAAAAATATGCCTTTTTTGGAAACATTTCTGGTAAAATAATTGACCGCTGAATGTAAGTAGCAAAAACTTTTTTATTCCATAGAAATGTGTTTCCGTTTTGATTAAAAATATTATAAAATCACGCATTCCTCAGTTTCAATATATATATATATATATATATTTTTTTACGTTTTAGAGGGATAGCATCGCACAACCCCTAGGCATGACCTTGCGGACCCCCGGAGGTCCACGTACCACACTTTGGGAAACTCTTCTCTAGAGATTCCGAATTCGCTGGTACCACTTTGGGCCCCAGAAACACAGACAATCGGAAGAAGGTGTTCGGATACACATAACACCATTTTGTTGATGTAATAGAAGGGGAAAGTGGATAAAGGTGATATGTGACATTTTTAAAAACTTACTTTTTACCATGGATGAAAGTTGATAAGTCCATCAGTATCATGTCCTCTAGTCACAGAAATGGTTGGTAACTAAGAATATGACCCCGTTTTACCCGCTAAAAAAATCTATTGAAAAAACAACACAATATTTTTTTAAAGCTTTATATAGAAATTTTAAAAAAAATGTCACATATCACCCTTATCCCCTTATAGAAGGGGTAGATGGATAAAGGTGATATGTGACATTTTTAAAAACTTACTTTTTACCATGGATGAAAGTTGATAAGCCCATCAGTATCATATCCTCTAGTCACAGAAATGATTGGTTACTAAGAATATGACCCCGTTTTACCCGCTAAAAAAATCTATTGAAAAAAACAACACCACATTTTTTTAAAGCTTTTTCTAGAAATTTTTAAAAAATGTCACATATCACCCTTATCCTTTTAAAGAAGGGGTAAGTGGATAAAGGTGATATGTGACATTTTTAAAAACTTACTTTTTACCATGGATGAAAGTGATAAGTCCATCAGTATCATATCCTCTAGTCACAGAAATTGTTGGTAACTAAGAATATGACCCCGTTTTACACGCTGAAAAAAATCTATTGAAAAAACAACATAACATATTTTTAAAGCTTTTTCTAGAATTTTTTAAAAAATGTCACATATTACCCTTATCCCCTTATAGAAGGGGTAAGTGGATAAAGGTGATATGTGACATTTTTAAAAACTTACTTTTTACCATGGATGAAAGTTGATAAGCCCATCAGTATCATATCCTCTAGTCACAGAAATGATTGGTTACTAAGAATATGACCCCGTTTTACCCGCTGAAAAAAATCTATTGAAAAAACAACATAACATTTTTTTAAAGCTTTTTCTAGAAATTTTTAAAAAATGTCCCATATCACCTTTATCCACTTGCCCCCTCAGTTAGTAAAACGGAGATTCTGGAGGTCTATACAATTCGTTTGCTTATACTAACATCTGCTTGTTGTTATTTTTTGAATAAAATGAACACCTACTTATGTTTAATCTAAGAGGATGATTGCAGATCAGATAAGTAAAATTTATATCGAAACTCTACGATATTTCGTAGATTACTACCTACAGATTACTATGTATGTATATTACTACCTACTACAGATATGAAGCAAATCTTTAAATATGTTTTAAAAAGTAAAGGTTTTTCCTCTTTTTGCGAAATACCTGTTTTTTTTTTTAACTAAGTTGCATTTAAAAGCTATTGTTGTTAGCAATGGTTCACAAAAAGTTTATCGAAATTCGAATTTTAGATTTAAGGTGATTTGGATTTTCCATTTTTTTTTAAAACAGACTTTTTTAAAGTGTTAATAGAGACTTTTTTGAGTAGAAAATAAGAAAGCTCAATTACCATTTGCGAGTTAAAAACCTCAGAGGCTACTATTGGATTCGCTTTAAAGTAGTTAGTAAAATTCTCTTAATGTTAAGCAATTAAGCCATCGCCAAAAAATGAGTCTTAATGTCCTTTAATGTCTGACCATTAAGTTTTTCCCACAGATAACACTTTTTTCCACTGATTTAAATGGGTATATTTGCAAGTGATTTGGTTCAATTGATTTCTTATCTGCGAAATTTCAGATAAGTTTCTATTTTACTCAAAAATGGTGATCAACTTTCAAATGAATAAGCAGGAAAAGGATATTAAAGAGGTGAACAATAAAACAGAAGTATCATATATTCTTTATAACAGTATCAGTGCAAAATAAATAAATTTTTCATGATAATGCATTAAAAGGTGAATGAGTAATTGCAATAAATATGGATAAAAAGAGTAGTAAACCACATTAGTTTAATTCTAAAAATATATATGGGTCATTATCAAAATTTGCTTACATTTGCTGTCCAGAGGTTAAAAAGACGATTTTTAAGCATAATTTACATTTTAAATTCAACGCGAACAATTATTTTCTGCAAGAAATACCCCCAAAAAAATTCTATCACTCAAAAATATATTGAAATTTATTTATTTTTATATAAGTCTTTAAAAATGAGAATCAAGGCAAAAACGCTTGTCCATTTCCCATTTTCACAAGTTCAAGTAATTTTTTTAGATACTTAATTGCATAAAAAAGTATATACGACAAATTATTTTTATATATTGACTATTAGTGTATGATGTTCATGAGAAATATTGACAATAGTATTTTTTTTAATTAAAAAATGTATGAATATATTTTGTCCGGAAGTTCTTGTCAAGTCCGTTACCACAAGATTATTTTAGCTAAAAAAGGTATTTATTGCTGTCAAAAGATGGTAACACGTATTCAGTTATCTTGACAAACTAGTAACGGAATTATTTCGTACCATTTAGTTTTTTCAGTCGATCAGTTTTACTGTGGCGTTTCGCACAAAATTTCTTGAAGGTGCGTATTTTTATTCTTTGTCAAGTCCGTTACCAAAGATTTTAGTATTAATTTTTGCTTTTTCTAAACTTTTACCCATAAATATTGTTTATTAAACAACTGTAAGAAAATGCATGTTGTTTTTCAATTTTTAAGGTCGACATCCTAGCCATAATTTGATATTTTTTGCTGAAATGTCAAGTCCGTTACTGATCAAGTCCGTTACCATTAGGGATTGCAATACCGGGATATGCGTACATAAAATACTGATATTCTGAGTTATTTTGCAGGTTCGAAATATCGATATTGGTAACGTAAAATACCGGAATTTTCATTATTAGCTGATAATTATAAATAGTTTTAAATTATAAGCGATTTTAATTTAACGTAATGGATAAATACTGTACTTTAATTGTGCATTACTTCTCTGATGCGACAGTACCGAAATCAATTTATTAATGTAAAAATTTGGCTTCGAAATTACGAATTAATAGAACATTAATAAATAAAGGTAGCGGAAAAATTGAAAAAGGATATCTTCATCATTAGACTGTGTGATGAATCGCCTTTTCGTGCATTTATGTGCAACATTTTCAAATCTATTTCCCGCTTTTGTTAATAATGTATTATACACTTGTTTATAATGTTCAAATAAGTAACTTTCTTAATAGTGAAGTCATAGCTATGTGTGCTGCTTGCCCATGAAAAACTGCTTGAGACTGAGTTTCAGATTTAGAGCAAGTGTTTTATTTTATTCATATATTCCAAAAATGATTTTTCTGTATCTTAATAGTTAGAAAGTATTATTATAGCGAATGAATTCATATGTATGAATGTGTAAAGCTTTAAAATATCATTAAAATCATAGTAACAGACTTGAAGTTTACCCAAGTAGCACACTTCGTTTTTTAAAGGTTGTAAAATGGTTATTAACGTTGTAATAACCGATTAAAAACGTTTATACGTTTTTTGTGCTACCTGGGTATTTATCTTTTAAGGTCAACTCCGTTACCAAATTTCAAGTCCCTTACCATACAGTTTTTTATCAATATTTTAACAACTACAAACATCGTTTTAAACTTCAGGGACGCTAGTAATTTCAAATTAAGTTGGTTCTAGGCGCTATAATATAGTTTAAAAGTGAGATTTCATATTGATTTTGTATGGTAATGACACTTTTCTTTGCAACTTAAAGTTTTACAACATCATTTGAATGCTTAATTATGCATCACAGTGTACAACCAATTACTTTTTCGCACACCTAAAATAAGTGACTAAACATCTGTTCGTGTTTCTGAAAAAAATAGCAAGTTAAAAAAAATACTTAAAAAATCTGAAATGTAAGTATATGGTGAAAATAACCCATATGTAACCATAATGATACAAAACCTTTTATAAATAGCATTACACAAGTTATAGCAAATGCACCCACAGCTCGATCATATAGCATCCTAAGACTGCAGTTTCGCCCTTATTATGGGTTCCTCAGTTAGGAATAGCCAATGATCGAGCCGGAGGCAAAAATCCTCTTATTGTAGCTAAGATAGCCAACAAACTGGTAGATAAAATGAATTTATCTCACCAGCGAGCGTCCGCAAACTATGGTGCGGCTCAACTCGAAATTTGAAGGCTAAAGCTGGGTAATGTGCAATGAGTTTCCGCCATTAAGCCAGGGCTGAGGCAGAACTATAGCAAATGCACCCACAGCTCGATCATATAGCATCCTAAGACTGCAGTTTCGCCCTTATTATGGGCTCCTCAGTTAGGAATAGCCAATGATCGAGCCGGAGGCAAAAATCCTCTTATTGTACCTCGTATTGTGCGGTAACTCATTGCACATTACCCAGCTTTAGCCTTCAAATTTCGAGTTGAGCCGCACCATAGTTTGCGGACGCTCGCTGGTGAGATAAATTCATTTTATCTACCAGTTTGTTGGCTATCTTAGCTACATTAAGAGGATTTTTGCCTCCGGCTCGATCATTGGCTATTCCTAACTGAGGAGCCCATAATAAGGGCGAAACTGCAGTCTTAGGATGCTATATGATCGAGCTGTGGGTGCATTTGCTATAGTTCTGCCTCAGCCCTGGCTTATGGCGGTAACTCATTGCACGTTACACAAGTTGTTTCGATTCGGTTGAAAATTAACTTGAATAATGATTCCAATACCGAGCCCTAAGCATTTGATATTGCTTTATTAAAGTGCTTTTTAGGGTAGTTCATGCAGCTCACTTTACGCTAAAAACCTTAGTTGAATATCTGGAGCTAATGCTGCATTTTTCCACTTCCGGAACGAACATATTTTATTCATAAAATGTTTATAGCATACTGGAGAAAAAGAAAAAATAACAGAATACAAAAGATTGAAATACATTCGACGCTCGTTATAACGACCACACGTTATAAAGACCATTCTAATATAACAACCGGTGAGAAAACCCCCAACTGTATCCCAATATACTCTATGTTCTACCTCTTATAGCTACCACTCGTTATAAAGACCGTTTTCTGTAGGACGGAGACGGTCGTTATATCGAGTGTCGACTGTACTTTCAAATATGGACTCAACAGAGCATTTATATTTCCTCATTCAAAATGATTCTCAGTATTTTTACTTCCGACAAAAGCTATTATACCGCATACAGAAAATAAAAAATCTTCAAAAGGCAGCAATAATTTATTAATATTTTTATGCGTACGTGTCTCGAAGTATATTCACTTATCAAATCTGAAGTTAACTTCCTTAAAGGCCAGAACTAATATCGTTAAAACAGCCAATTCAATTCCTAAATATGCCGAAAAAATTTCAGAATATTCAATACATAAATTTCAGTGCTAAATATAAAATTATTTTCCATCCCCAGAACCATTTTACAATGTATCAATTGCTTTTATTTGAAAGGAAACTTTGAAAAACAAAATAACCGAGAAATATTTTCCAGCTGATTTATAAGTCCTGGCATTCAAAAAATTCAAAATTCACGAGCACACTGATGCATGCATAAAATAGTCTTCCCGCTAAAGAACAAGAAAGAAGAAAAAAACCCTCTGAAATGTCTTTTGGCTTTCAAAGAAAATGGAGCGAAAATAGGCGAGAGCCTTCAAGTTCGTGTTTTCTTCGCTTCCAACTAGTGACGAATGAAACAGAACGTTTCCTGATCTCTGAGTGATGGTTGGTTTCTGGGAAAAAAGCCACATCATTGGAACTGTTTGCTTTTTCTCCGGGAATAGTTTTTGGAAATCAAATTTAAAAGAACTTTTTTAAGATGAGAAAATCAGTTGGCAATAAATTCTTAAGTGGAAGATTTCGTTTCGATGATGAATGGGTATCGTTAAGATTTCTCCATTCAATTTACTTTGAGAAAAGACTTAAGTAAACTGTTTTGTGTTAAACCTTTAAAAAAATGAGTATTCACAGAATTAAGTTGGAAATACTAAAATGGTTCAGTAATGTCTTGGTATTGAATATTTATTTTAATATAATAACCCAAGCAGTTTCCTAACTATACAATTCCAAACGAAAAAAAATTCAAACTGTTTGCCCACTGCTTGGTTTAATTACTGCGTTGAATTAATTTTTAAAACCCATCACAAAACATCTTTTTAAAAAAAATCTGATAAGTGGCAGGAACTATCACGATCAGTAAGTACTGCAGAAAATTATTTATGCACAAATTTTAACTCAAAACACTTATTTTAAACGAAAGCCTTAAAGTTAACCCTCGTGGGTTCCTTGGGGTCATATGTGACCCCAATGCAATTTCTGTTTAATATATTTTGTTAATCAACCATTTGTTTTTAATGGCATTTTGTGGCTTTTATTCTTCTAGTTTTCTATTCAAAATAATGCTATTATTGTGTTTTATTTTTCCCAAATTGCATTTTTTGCACATAAGACCCTTGGGGTCACTTCCCCAAAAGGCCAAAAAAAGAGGACGTTGCAACTTTTGTCCAAGAGAACTGGACAGAAAATGCATTGAAAAATGTCATAAGTGTTTGAAATTCACTTGCAAAAATCATGTTTTTTCAGGTCTGTAACAGATGTAAATAAATCTACAGTTATTGTAAGTTTTGCTCTGAAATTATAATTTTAAATCATAAACTAAATTTTACTTTAATTGTATCTTTTTATTTTTTGTTTTTTAGCATTAAAAAGTGTGTGAACTTAAATAATGCATGTAACATTCAATAATTATAATGAATTAATTAAAGGAAGCATTGGGGTCGTTTATGACCCCAAGGGTCTTGAGTGTAACTGAAATGGGAGGGAACCACGAGGGTTAAAGGTTCTAAAATAAGCTTTCAGTTAATATTTTCTCATGTATGCATTATTTATGTTTGAAGAAATATGTTACTTTTAAAATCATAACTTGACCAGGTATGGTTTAAAAAAATATATTTCTAAATAGTAAATTAATGTAAAATTATTTATAGTTAAGCTATTACTGAGTGCAATAATTTGAGTAAGAATTGCACACCTTTCAGCATAACATCATTTACTTAACACATATTCAAATTCAATGATATTTATCATTGATCATTTATTCTGTTGTCAAGATACCAAAATTTTAAAATGCTAAGTCTTCAAATTGATTTTAAATGTGATATTAATGACATTAGCATGTCGAGACTAATGGTTCTAGAATTTAGATAAATATTACGGTGCTTAGCTTAATTCAAGTAACTTAAATTGATTCCTAAATGACAAGCAATGAAAAACCTAATATTGTACGAGCGTTGCATAAAGTCCTATTTCTTTTAATTGAGTATAAGTTTAAGAAAAAAAAAAAAAAAACACGCAAAAGCCGATAGAACACTAGATGCTAAATAAGCACCCACAGAGTTATTAGAAACATTTTATTGCTTAGAATTTTAAGGTTTACAATTCGCAAGTAGGAATTTTACGCACAATGCTTAAAAAAAAGCTTACATCAAAAATGGATATAACAGTAGATACTAAGTACACTCTAATAGTTTTAATAGTAAACTTTTATGCATTTGACTTTTAAACTTTATAGTACGGAATAAAGAGTTTTTAAATACGTTGAGTATTCCTTAGCAAATGATGGTTAGTTTAAGTGCAAAATACCTGCAATTAAATGAAGCGAAGAAATACGTTGAAAACTAAGAACTGCTATAAGGTATTACTAAGAACGGTTTTTAATCCTTTTTTCTAAAATTATGTGTAAGTATGGTGTTTTGGATAAATAACAAGTTTTGACACTTCTCTAAAAACATCATACTTGAAAGCATAAATAAAATAAATAATTAAAAATATTCCTTAGTTTTAAAATGTATTTAAAAATTCGCAGAAATTAGAATATAAAATAAGTGTGAAATGTATGTGAGTAAACAAATTTTTAAAAGTGGAGATTGAGAAACCCCGTTAAGCAGTATACTGATATGGCTTTTCGAAACTTGGATTTTTCACAAAACTACTTGAGTATTTCTGGTAAATAACGCGCTTCAATGCTTGTCTAATTCTACATTATTTACAAAATCTTCAAGTTATCATAGATTAGACATTTATATACTCTACAAGCATATTTCTGTTTTAAAAAACATCGGAAATAAGAACTTACTTCTAGTAGGCGATTCTCTGTGAACTCGTAATTGGCTGTCCTTAACGAGTATTCTAATGCAAGTAAAGCATTAATACTTTGTGGTCTAATTGTATTTGGAGCGGTAACAATTTGTTTTTGGTGCTTAGATAATTTATAGAAAAAAATACAGTCCTCTGGCTGTCCCAATCCTATTGTCAAACACTTAAAGGCAATATTTCAAAAAAACTATTGACACTACATAAATTTGGCAATTAATATATAAAAATAAATTAATGCAACTATATCTTTTTTATGAAATCTAATTACGAAATCTAAAAAGGTCTAATTACGCATTTCTAAAAAGTTGAAATTGACATGTAAGTTCTGTCCGGAGTTTTTTCAAACAGTCCCCTGCCACAAATTTAAAGCTGCAATAGAAAAAAATTGTTACACTTGCAAATGTTTTTTGGCATGAAACTTAAAGTAATCAATGTGGATTCGCCGAAATTACTGAGAACGGTGTTGAAACGATACTTTGTCTAGTTTGAGAGCCACATTTGTGATGAAAGTATGCATCAGGGTCGTTGCGAAAACTCTGGGAAGTGATTTTATTAATATTAATTAGTTTAATTATGAAACATTTGTTATTATGTCCACGATGTGTGCCTAAATTTATAGGTATTCTCGAAATAAATTATGTTGCAATTACTTTGCAAATATTACGCAACAAAGTGCAAATAAGAAGTCCTCTATCACAGTCCCCTGCTAGTTATACTTGGCAGGGGACTTGCCCCTTGACATGATTTATCAGAAAAACACAAACTTTAATTGGCCTTCTTTCGAACCAAAGTAATAGATTCATTTCCTGAGCAATACTATTAATATTATACGAACATTTCAAAAAATATGCCCGGACAGATTCTGCATGGAAAATGACGAGTTTACAGAAAATCGCCCTAATGATAAATACATTTTATACAAATGCGTACATTTATACTTTACGCTTATGAGACAAAGCGTTGAACAAACTATTTCGAAAATAAAATTTAACTTACCCCATTAAAAAAATCTTGCATCAATAAAAAGCTTTAGTATTCTTTTCACAACACTGTGGAACCATCGTTTTGCCGGTAGCTTCATTAATGCTATATTAATAGTTGTTACTTAAGTTTTTTAACTAGTTATATTTAACTAATGATTCTCTAAATCACAAAAAGATTTCACAACTATTTATTAATGAAAATAAGCACAGTTTCAAATGAGTCTAATCAAATTCTTGAACAAAATATTATAAAGTATCTGCCATATTTCAAAAGTCAACCGTCCACGCAAAAAGAAAGTGACAACATTAATTCACTTCAGTTTTATTTCTTTTTCTGTCGCTCTTAATGAAACAATGCAAGGGCGGAATTCAGGTGAAACGCTGCATCTGTAAAAGTGCGTTGCGCACGCAAATTTTTGCGGGCGCAAAAGCGCTGACTTGGCGCTTTTGCGCAAACGACGTTTCACAGGAATATAAAAACCCGAGCCGGCCACCTCATCTAGTGGTCAACGACGTCTGACCGTGATTCGGTGGCCCTGGGTTCGAGTCCCGGCTGGGCCATGGGCGTACTTTTTCTCTCTGTTCATTGTCATTTCTGTGTGTGTGAAAGTGAGTTATAAATGGATGCCTTCCCTATGAATGGGTCCTTATGGCATGTGATTTGAGCTTAAATAGGTCTTCCACCTAAATGGTGCTCTTAAAAACGGAAGCCGTATCTTTCCTGCCTTAAATCGAGCAGAGTTCATCTACTCGAGCTCGGATACCCGAGTGGTACTAGAAACAACAACAACAACAACATAAAAACCCGAAAATTTGCGTATGCAACGCACTTTTACAAATACAGCGTTTCACCTGAATTCCGCCCTAAAAGGTGTCGCTATGGCTGAGAGGTCAGAAGTACTTGCTCCTGTAGTGCATGCGCACAGTAAGGTGGTGAAGGATTCTACTCAAATTTCTCTCAGGGTATATTTTCTCCATTTTTGTAATGCATATTCTTTCTGCGTTGTTTTTACAGGAAAGACATTTTGTTCACAGTTCTCTGGCGTTTGTGAAGCTCGGTAGTTTCTGATGCAGTGTGTAAAAAAGGAAGTTATAAAACTGACGATTAACCTCAAAAACACTTTACAGGTTTACCTGGCCGAACGTAAATTACTCCTACGTATGTAGGAGGGATATAAAATTTTAATTAGGCTACGAATCAATAAGATTTCATTGAAGTAAAACATCAGTCAAAAACCTATGCATAAGCGGAATCGTTTTCTTTTTTTTTCTTTTTTTTGAAACAGGTTTTTGAAACATGCAAGGCACTTCTTACAAATGATGTCAAGTTTTGATGAGGGAGGGGTTCGTGAAAATGTGACAATTTGTGACAATAGTGAATGTGGGGTAACAAGAAGTGTGATATAACTCACTGCTTCTGATGAGATTGTGTTTATGAAAAATAGCATGACATGACACATGGGGCGAGGGGGGGGGAGTAATTTAGTCCGAGACACTTGGTGACAAACAGGGCCTTCATCTCAAGTTTTTTCCAAGGAAGAGGGGAAAGGGTCCAAACACAATGCATATTCATCGGTAAACATAAAAAACCACGCCTACTTGTATGTAAATGCATTGATTTCTCAAAGCCAGGGGGGCAATTGACCCCCCTGCCCACCCCTAAATGACGGGCCTGGTGACAAATAGGGTAGAAAAATCATGAATAGGTGAACGAAAGTGTGACATTAGTAAGGGGCAGCCCCTAGGTAGGGCACGTTTTTGCCAAAAATATTTTGATATTTATTTTATAGTCTGAAAAGGCAATAAATGTACACATTTCATTAGACGTTTTTCATGAAAATATTCCTTACATGACAAAACAAAGCCGAACTTTTGTTTGTTCATTTATTTAAGTTGAAGATTAACTGGCTCATAAAATGCACCGCCATTTTTGCTTATGCCATACAGATACTGCTGTTTCATCCTCACTAGGAGTCATCAGTCTGGCTAAGACAATAACCGATCTGGAGGCGGAAATAATCTTATAGAACCAAAGAGTGCCAAACAAGCTGCCCAAGTAGCATCAACTCATCGGATTTTGCTCTGCCGATCATCGAACTCCTAGTAAACCGATCCCGTAACGCACGATGACATCGTTCCGATCAGTATCCGAGCACGGTTTTCGATGAGCTACTTTTCATCGGAAAGAGATATCCTTCCGATCAACTTTCCCGATGAAAATAAGCCGAGCATCCAAAATTGATCCTAAACTCATCGACACGGGACTGCACTGCTCGTAAATCGCGCCAAATGTCATCGTATTTCGAGCAAAACTCGTCGGATTTTGCTGCTTGGATTCTGTTTGGCCGTTGAGACATATTGGAGCAATTCCCGATGAGAACTCATCGAATTCGATCATCGGCCAATTTCATCGGGTTTAGATGAATGGCCGATCATCGGCCGATGAGATTTTGCTGCTAGGGTGGTTGCTAGATTAAAAATAGTTCCCAGTTTTTCCAGTTGAAACTTTAGCTACCAGTTTGTTTGACACTCTTAGCTCCTATGAGAGATTTTTTGCCTCCATCTCGGTTACTGCCTTCGTCAGACTGATGCTTCCTAATGAGCATGAAGCTACAGTATCTGGATGACAAGGCAGAGCTGATAGTGTATTCCATGTAGTTCTGCCTTTGTCCTGGCTTAGGAGCGATCACTTACTACTTAATAAACTGATTTTTCATTTTTAAACAGCTCGCTTGTCTTGTTTTCGCGTATATCGCGCTTTTTTGTGTCCAGAAAAATAAGGTGCACTAAGAAGCTGCTATGAAATCTTAATTTTGTAAAATATGAATTAAAATTTCAACGCGTTAAAAATTTACAAAACTTTTCTCTAACTTTGTCTAAGGTGTGGCAGATAGTATGTATCGCATCATACTATCTTTCGGTCAGCTTTTACTTACATAGTTTCTAAAATAAAAACCTTTATTTAAATGCAAATGAAACACTTCCTTATATGAATAATTACCTTTCAGAGAAACATTTACAATTATTTTCCAGTACCTTCACACAAAGAAGACGAAAGAACAACCTCATTTTGAAAATTATGGACCCTTTTAAAATTTTAGCATCTAAGTCGCCTGGCTCGAAAAATTCTCGCCCTACATTTTCCTCATCTCGTTCTTAAAACTTCATTAAACTAACCACCAGAGCATGAGAAATCGCGATAAACAAATTACCTTTCCTAACACCTAAATCTGCTTCACTGATTTAAGAAAGCTTACATCTTTTGCCGACTTATTAACAGTGTTGCAAGTTTTTGTATTGTTAGTAAATGTTTAAAATGAGCAATTAACGGTTTATAAAAGCAATTATTCCGGAAATATTTTCTCAATTTAGCAGCTTGGTCTCGTGAGTGAGTTAAATGGAGGACTTGAAGTGTAAAAACTTGTTTATTAGAAATGTGGTGCTAATATTGACAATGACATCTTAGTTTCAATTTTTAATGTCATGGTAATTCAGAGGACTAACATTAGTTAGTGAGTCTGCATATAGGGTTTTTAATGCTAACAAATTTTCTTTGTAATAACTATATTTAAATGCAATTTATTTTTATTTTCATTTAAATATAATTTTTACAAAGAAACTTCGTTATACCTATACAAATCCAGTACAAATTCCTCATACAAATCCAGTTTTCGAGGGATTTTCTTAGCACAGAGGTTCCTCGATGAACTAGAGCTCACATAGGCGGTGCTTTGAATTAAAAAAAAATCCAAAAAGCCCAAATTCCAATTTTTTGTCTCAAAATGGCCATTTCATTTCAATTTTGAACAGATAGAGTAATAAAGATAAGCCTTTAAAGCATACAAATTGATAAAATTTAACACATTTAAATATGAGTATTTTCCAACAAAGATTACGATTAACAATGAATTATCAATTTAAGGTTCACCTATTTCATTTTAGCATGAAATAAGTTAAAAACAATTATAATTCATGTTCTAAGTAATTTGGAACATTGGCACAAATATTATATGAAGCAGAAAAATTCCAACAGATATTTAATTCTAATTGCTGTTGAGCTATGTTGTATCAATAAGTACCCGGGCAACGCCGGATAATAAGCTAGTTGCCAATAATTAGCAAAGCATGATCAGGAACTATGAATACTCATTCGAATGACAGAGATGAAAGAAAAATAATTTTGTTAAAATTTTACGGTACAGCTGAAATTTGAACCTCGATAGCTCGAAGCCTTAGAACCCAAATATCCCTTTATCTTGAAGTTTTCATCGGGTCCCAAATTCTTGAGAAGGCTGTGCGATTTTTCTATAACTCTCACCTCCAATAACTCGTAGCTTTTTGTCAGTCCCTTTAAGTTATTGAGATTCGACTGTATTCTTTTTGCCAGTACCTTTAAGTTATTAAGACTCGACTGTATTCGTTTTGACAGTCCCTTTAAGTTGCTGAGACTCTACTGTATTATTTTTGCCAGTGCCTTTAAGTTATTGAGACTCGAATGTATTTTTTTTCGCCAGTCCCTTTAAGTTATTAAGACTCGACTGTATTCACAAGATTTGGCGTTCTTGGATTTTTTTTAAAGAAAACTCGCTGTTTTGTATCAATATTGCAGCTTTGTTAATCAATTTATATTTTCCTTTTAAGAAGGTTTTTTTTTGAGTAATTCTAAATTGTTTTCGTTTTTTTTTTAGACCTCGAACGTCCCTCTTTCAGATTGGCACTATGTCAACGTCTTGCGTCCCGGTGCTAAACCAGCCCAGAACAGCTCACCTACCCCTTTAGGGGGCTCATGAAGCGCACAGTTGTGCAGTCGGCAACAGTCCCGCTGCACCACCATGCAGGACGTGGTGGCGAAGGAGCACACACATACACCTACACACACATGGCAACGCACACACGCCTACACACACATGGCAGCGCACACACGCCTACTCACACACGCCTACTCACACACGCCTACTCACACACGCCTACTCACACAAGCCTACTCACACACGCGCCTATCGCAAATCGTTTTTGCGAAAAACATAACTTGCATTTCGAGATGTCAGAATTGATATTATATTTTTCTCCATTGTGAGGTGCAAGCAGCACAGCTCTCTTCTGCCGGAAACATAAGCTAAAACAAAAATGAAAATCAGAACGCTTTAAAATGCAGAAACTGAGGTAATAAATAACGAAGATTCATGTAAAGCATAAACTGTACTAAAATGCAACGTTTCTTGAAAAAAAAAAAAACATCGTTACGTCAGCGTGACGTTTGCGTGACCTTAGCCTATGAAAAATGAGCTAGATAAAACGTCACAGCCTACTTGGCGAATAAGAGGAGATCACTGACTGCTTGTGAGCTCTTATTGGCTCGTGCCAAGTTAAGTTGCGTCAGTGCCAAGTTACGTCAGTGCCAAGTTAAGTTGCATTCTAGTATAGTGAACATTTAAAAAATAAAAAGCTCAAATAAAAATTTCATTACTTCTCAAAGCTATGGAATATTCAAAAAACAAGACAATCGAGTGTTTCATGTAGGGGAGAGCGGGGCTAAAAGTTCCGTTTTTTAATCAAGCTCAAAATTCGTTTTGAAAAATTGGTTCTAGAATGAATATTCCGAGCTTAAAACATAGTATTATATGTCCCTTTGATATACAGACTGTTTTTTGAGTTGTATTTCGTAAGATTTTTGAATAATTAATTTCATAATAAGTAAAGCTGAAAGGGAACAACAAACCCCGCCTTGGGACAAGGTGTTCCGTGGGTGGGGCAAATTGTTCCGAAATTAACAAGACGATGAATAACGATGCTGATTTCGAATTTAACCACTCTGCGATAAGAATAACTCATTAAAAACATAATTTGTGGAAAAAAAACAATGGTTTATATTAGTATAACTTTATTTAAGGGCTACAAAAATATCGTTTAAATAATCAGCTGTTTTCTCGTACTTACTACGACTTTTTTACTTCCTCTTACGTAGTGAAGGAAGTTATTATAGATATTATATATATCGACCACCCTCGAGTTAATTACGACGATTTTTCTCGTGACGTCTGCATGTACGCATGTATGTATGTGCGTATGTGTGTCACATAACTTAAAAACTGTATGACGTAGAAGTTTCTACTTTGATATGTAGGCTCTGAGGGAGCTCCAGTTGTGCACCTCCCCTTGTGGTTGCATTTGAATGTTCTCAGGGGGGTTACCCCTTTTTTTGGGAGGGGGTAAATCAGTAATAATTTGTGGACACAAGTGATATGAATTGGCGCGATCACTAGGCGATATATCGCCAAGTTTTTGGTCGCCAAGTGTTTGACGCCAACTTGGCGACATATCGCCATGTTGGCGAGGAAAAATGACTTCTTGAATTCGGAACAATTTGGCGCTGTTGGCGATATTTTGAGAAAAAATCCGTTGAATGATGTTAAAATCCGCCATATATAAAAAATTAATCATTGTAAAACTTTTTTTTTTGCAGCGTTTCCTGGCAACCTAGGGATGTAAATGTTTTATTTGTTGCACTATTTTAACACTGAAGGCATCTACTAAGAAAAAGGAAGTAGTGTGGGGTCCATAACCGATTTTTTGTGCTGGATGCCGGCAAAATATCGACTTTAAATAATCTAATCGGGACTTTTAGACTCGCTTCGCTTGACAAAAGTTTTATTCTCAAGATAGACCGTGCAAAGCCGGGCAACGCATCTAGTAAATAGTAAACTGAAAAACATTCATATGGTAAAATACAGTAAGGACAGTGCAACATGTAAAAATTACATATAATAATTAACAGCTTCAACAGCTAATAAGCTAAAATAATTGGTTCAGTCTTCAGTTATAAGAGGGATTAAGCTAAAATTTGAAGTAAGATCCTCCAAAAATATGATTTTACATTAAAGTATGAAATATACACTGGCGGAAAAAAAAATCCCAACACCAAGAAAAAATTTCTGTAGAGCAATGAAATTTGGGTAATGCAATTGTCTAGTTAACATGTTTAGTTGATTAAATGTACAAGATCACTGGCTAATTTACGTTCGAGAAAATGCTGTGCAAGTGTGAAATTATGTTAAATTAGTGGAGGGTGTAACCTCCAGAATTTTGAAGGCAAGCCTGCAAGCGTGCATGCATTATGTCATACAGGTGCCGAATGTCAATTTGTGGTATGAAGTTCCATGCTTGTTGCACTTGTTATGTCAATACTAGGACCGTCATTGCTGACTGTGGATGATGCTCGAGGTGCCGTCACATGATATCCCATACGTTATCAATTGGAGACATACCTGATGATTTTTCACGTCATGGTAACATGTCAGCACTCTGTCGAGTACATTGCGTTACAGCAGCGATGTGAGGGCGAGCGTTATCCTGCTAGAAAACGCCCCCTTGAATGCTACTCATGAAGGGCTGTACTACTGGTTAAATTACCAGACTGACGACAAATTTTCAGTCAGTGAGTTTTGAATAATCACAAGAATGCCCCCGCTGTAGTAGGAAATTGCTCCAGAGACCATAACTCCAGGTGTGGGTCTCGTGTGTCTAGGCCGTAGACCGCTTGGATGCAGGTGGTCCCCTGGCCTACTTCTGACCAATATACAGCCATCACTAGCACTAAGGCAGAATCTGTTTTCATCAAAAATTACAACAGATCTTCACTCCGACCTCCAGTGAGCTCTGTCGTGGCACCACTGCCGTCGGAAAATTCAATGGTTTGCAGTCAATGGAATACCGGCTGCAGGCTGCTTGGCTCGGAGCTGTCCTTGAAGTAAACAGTTTGTTACCGTTCCTTGGGTCACGACAGTACCAACTGCAGCTCGAATGTCAGCCGCAGATGCAGTACGATGCGCCACAGCCGTACGCAAGATTCGGCGATCTTCCTTCTCAGTCGTGCCACGTGGCAGCTCGGAATTCGATCTTCTTGAGGTAATACCATCCCTTGCCCATAGCTTCCAATAATCATGCATGGTGGAAATATTCCCAACCAAGTCTTTCTGCAATATCACGAAATGAAAATCCACCTTCTCGTAGCCAAATTGTACGACCTCGTTTAAACTCGGAAAGCTGTTGATAATGGCTTCTTCGTCTTCTTAAAGGCATTCCTAGCTAACATAAACGCAATTCGCCAAATTTCACGGAAAAATAATACACACGAGCTTTACAACACGCTTTTAAAACATGCCTTATTTGCATGTTCTGAGTGACGCCAGCTGCGCCGCACTTATGCGCGGAACGCGAAATTTCAATCGATGTCATCTTTCAGTTGTATAAACACGCCTACCAAATTTTGTTTATCTAACACAAGTCTTTCTTGGTGTTGGGATTTTTTTTTCCGCCAGTGTATTTCGATGTCTTACATAGTTTGCTCTTCGAAAATTTCATATCTAATATATATCTATCGGATAGACTGAATATTTCAGGATTTATTTTTTGTGAAAGTGTACCATCTCACTTTCAGTCCTTCACAGTAACATATAATATTTATGTATATGTGTACTTATTTACTGCATCACTCGTACAGATGAATAGGGCAAGAGATTCCTTTGGGATACTTGCTAATTTTTCTGGGGCAAGTTGTTTCGCGGAACAACTTGCCCCCAAAAAAGGGAACAACTAGCCCCAAAAGCACATGTCTTTAAAGCATCAAATTATAGGTTAGGTAACGAAACGTAAATGGTTTCAGCGTATGGTATTAGGGTGCACAATCTATCTTCATAGAAAAATACCAAAAAATTTAACACTAATAATTAAATTTTGGTCAAAAGACCAAAAACACCAAAAACAAAAATATTTACTTTCGTAGATCAGTAATGCACGTGCTCGGCTTTAATATACCGAACACTACTGGGCTGACTAAAAGAGCTGCCATTTGTGCGTTATAACATTCTATTTCACGACGTATTGACAAAATACATTTATTTTTTTTTTTCTTAGCTGAGCTATTTCAAAAGGAACAACTTACCCGCGGAACTTTTAGCCCCGCTCTCTCCTACTGAAGCAAACAGAGTTAAAATTGTGATTTATCATCTATAAATAGCTGCTCGAAACGAAAACGATAGAAAGCTTGTCCAAACAGGCTTTGTATCTACACTAAAAAAATGAATCTTGTTTTTACAGTATAATACAGCTAATTTTATAGTAATAAACTGTAAAAATCGCTAATTTTACAGTCATAAACTGTAAAATTGCTGATTCAACAGTTTATTACCATGCATTTTGCAGTTTTAAACTTTAATCTCTGTTGCCAGTATTATACTGTTGTTTTTACAGAATAATACAGTAAAATTTTACGGCAAGAAACTTAAATTTCTATCATTACAGTAATAAACTAAAATTGCTAGTTTTACAGTTTATTACTGTGCATTTTACAGTTTTAAATTGGAGCCTTGGCAGCCAGTATTATTATACTGTAAAAACAACAATTCATTTTTTACAGTGAATTAAAAATTGGTATTGTAAAAACTTTTATCAAAACATTTAAATAAGAAACTGTGAGGCTAGCTTCATTTGCATTAGCAAATGAAGCCAAAGATTTGATAACGTAAGATAACGCAATGCATTTGGTGATACTAATTGAGTGCAGTATGAACTGCGAAGCCCAAATGAAACCATCACAGGAGATTGCTACATAATACAACTGACGCATTTAATCGCATTACACTTGGAGTCAAATTAACTTCAAAATGTTCTGACACGAGGCTGGTATATTTTACAGAGGCTAAACAATACGGTTTTGTAGTAAGGCAATGGTAGGCGACATATTGCAAAGCTACTATTTGGAAAGTTGTTCATGTAATTTTCTGCTTAGACTTATTATTCTCCATAGACTGTTTATTTTGATCAATCGCTCGTGCCTACCAGGGGCGGATACAAGGGAGGGGCGATGGGGGCGATCGCACTCAGTAAATTTTCAACATTGAAGCTCAAAACATTTAATTTAAAACGAGTTATAATGATGTTGAAGGAAGAAATGTCGGGCTTTTCCTCGGAAATGTTTCGAAATTGAAGTCCGAAACTAATGTGATCAATACTTACAAGCATGTATGCATAGTAAGAAGTAAAGAATAAAAGTCAACCGCCCCTCTCTTGAACAAGTTCTGGATCCGCCCTTGGTGCCTACTGTCTAAATTTTTTTCGTGCAACCTCCGAGACATCTGCGCACGCGCCAAGTCGCTTTGGACTTTCTCGAAATAGGGGGGAAAAGCAACGAGGAAGTAGTAAGCGAACAAAAGCTGAAGGCATCGGGTAGTGCGCATCCTAACCTATCTCCCCTTTTTCAGATGGAAGCGTCCGTGGCTCCCAGGTGCACAATACGCAAACAGACAGTACTCTGTCTGATCTTCTTTGGTAAAATCTTCCTCGCATTTACGCATGTGTCAGATCTTCTCTGATCTTACCACAACAGGGGTGTTAGGTAAGATAACAATAAGGGGAAGACTAATAAAAAGCATTTTGAGTCGTATCAAACAACGTGGAATGATGCTATTTTCAAATAAATAGTTTCGTTGAATAAGTCAAAAGGATACAGAAAATGCAAGTTTTAAATTGAAAACTTCGGAAGACAAGTTATCACCCACATTCCATCTACCCTTTTTTAAGGGGAACTGTTCGCTAGTGATAGGCGGGGCTTTCATGGACAGACAGTATCTCCATATATTATTTCTCTAAGCCGAATCCTATACCCGGTCGAAACTCGCTCATTTCTTTATCGAATTGCAAGAAAAATTATGATTTTGAAGCTTATCCCGCGGGCTATTGACGAAAATTAGACCCACCCTCTAAAAAGTGTCGGTTCGTTTTTTATTCGAACTTCAATTTTTGGGCACAAAATTGACTCTATCTAGCGAAATAATTGTCGTATCGTCTCCATTTTGATTTCATTCGAAAGATTAAAAAAAATGCGTTCTTTAGAACGTTTCTCCGCTAGCGCCGCGTAACGAGAATCTCGAAAATCCACGTTTAAGCGACTTATAAGCGATTGAAGTTTGAAAAAGTTAAATTTTTTGCTCAAACGTTAAAATCGTTACATTGTTGTTCAAATCAATTTTAAATGCGACATTTCAAGCCAAGGCTTAGCTCGGTAAACCTTAATTGTAACTTTTATTGCTTCAAAATACTATGGTTGTTTTGCGATAACGTTAGTATTTAGTTTAGTAGTAGCCTTGGGTATTTGATTTTAATATAGGGTATCACTTTTGTAGTAGTTGTAAAAGTGAACGTGTCTTTGATCTCTTTGAAAAGTTGTCAGAACGACGACAGTAGATGGCGATGTTGTGCAAATGAAGCCAATAAAAATTGTCGTACTAAATTTTAAGTTTAGAGTTTTTTTTTTTTTTTTTTTTTGCGGAATTCCGCACGGGTCACCTAGTTGGTGTTATTTGGATTAACCCGTTACCGCCTAGTGATCTGTTTATAGATCACCTCTTTTCACACTCCTCACTGAAAACTATACCTTTTTATCATTTCTTATTCTTGTTGATGGGTTTCCTTTTGAACCAATTTCCAATAGGAAACCAGCTGATTAGAATAAGAAATGATAAAAAGGTATAGCTTTCAGTGACGAATCAGAAAAGAGGTCATCTATAAATAGAACACTGGGGGGCGGCAACTGGTTAATGCAAAAAAAAAAAAAAAAAATGAGCAGAGTTCCTGTTTTACCTCCAGACAAGTGTTATAACCCAAGAACCGTAAACTGCTAGATGGAGTTGAAACGTTATGCCTAGTAATAAACCGGTTTGTGAGTACTCCACTGGCAAGACTTTGTTAATGATTTGTGGTTAAATGTTGGCACTAAAACAGAGTTTTTAATTATTAATCTGATGTGTATGTCGAAACTTTTTTTTCCAAAATATTGAATTAAACTTTTTCTTTTTTTTTCAAATATTTAACAAGCATAATTGTTAGTATTAGACAGCTTAACAATGATACGGATTTATCGAATAAAATTTATATACTCAATGCTTTATATGTACTTTAGAACGTCTTTAACGTATAGGGACCTTCTAAAGGAAACTGAAAGAAATTAATCATAGAAAATATTCGTATATACAGCTCAAAACTTACACACATTATCAAACGCTTAGAATAAGAAAAGAAACACTTTTAATTAGATTCATAGTCTAAGTAAGTAAATTTCAGAAGCATTTTCTCTTAAAACGAAAGAAAATATCAAAACCTTTTTATTTCCTAAAACGTAATCGCTTTTGAGGCTAATACTGCTAGCTGGCAAGACCATAAAAAGCGAGAAAACATTTCCGAAATCTTTATAAATAGGGACATTTCATACTTTTCTTAACTATTTTAGCAAGACACAAAACCTTTTCAGTTATAAGTAACTTTAAAAGCCAAAATTAATAAGGAAAAAAAGGAACAAGATAAGCCAGCCCTAAAATGCAATTTTTCTTTCTACTATAGCAATTTTTCTCCGCATGGATTTGCATAAGATCTTTATGGGTAGAATTAATCATAAATGCAGAACATCTAAAATTATTGGCTCTCCTCCAGAATTCTCCAAACTCAGAAATCTCTGCCAGCATTATATTATCATTTATTTTTACATTTCATTTCCTTTGGTACTTTGACAGGCCAAAAGGTATTTCATGAAAGACACTTTTATTTTATTTTGCAGGAAATAAACTCAAATTAAAAAAAAAAAAACGGGAATATTTTAAACATTTGACAGCACTCAAAATTTTTAAAGAAAATATTCATTTGAATTTTAAGTTAAAATAAACGTCAGCATTTAATCCCATTTAATATTCATACAAATATTTATTTTTAAAAAAGATGAATGCTACCACAACACATAACTTATTTAGTATTTCAGAATGCTAAATTAGAGAAATTTCTGTAAAATATTTAATTTGTGGAAATGAATTCTTGTTTTAAGTGAAATAAGGAATTCCAACCAATAAAAAATAATTTACTTATTCTTGCTGAACAATAAAGATGATGGGAAAAAAAAGACTTTATAATAAAGCAGAAATTTACAACTTTTAACATAGTAAAGGAGAGAAAAAAAATGGATTTTTTACCTAAACGACATTAAAATCGTAATGAAATAAATTGTGCTCCGGAATTAAGTTGCATTGGAAATAGAATTGTTTCAACATTCAAAAAGGCTTCTAGGCTTCTAGTTTTCTATACAGTGAACTCTCACTTATGCGCCGGCCCAAGGGACCAACAGGAAAAGGCGTATAAGTGAGAGAGACGTATAAGTGAACAAGCCCATTTAAAGTACTAAAACGCAACATAGGCTCTAATGAGAGAATGAATAAGAATGTTTCTTTTGAAAAGAGACAGATTACTACGGTTTGGCAATTACTGTAACGTAACTACAATGATAAAGAGAAAACAAAAACTGAAGCATACATAATTACAAACTGTTCCCTTTAAAACGATCCATAATAGATAATTGTCCATCTCCGAACTCTAGTTCATGCGGAAAAAATGCCTTCCGTGAGCAATAAAGGCGAAAGATTAAAGGAGAAAGTGACGGAAAATGCTTATTTTTTAAAGAACATTTTTTTACATTTTAATGAAAATTCGGCGCATCAGTGAAATATTTATCTTAAGAGCGACGCATAAACGAATGATACTATCATTGTTTTGCTATGGAATGTACTTGGACCAGTAAAAATCGTCGTATAAGTGAAAAAGGCGTATAAATGAGGCGGCGTATAAGTGAGACTTCAGTGTAGTTGTTTATCTTAATTTATTTTATTAATTTTTAAATTCAGTAAGGTACACCGCCAATAACATGCGCAAGGTTACCATTGTCAATGGGAGTAACATTACACAACTTCTGAAGTAAGCTGTTCTGATTTTAAGCAAATTCTTTTTTTTTCTTGGGGGGGGGGGGGTTCATGTAGCCTGCGTAAAGTTCCACCAAGCGGTAAAATGACTCGGGTATCATTCAAAGCACATGCGTTAACCCTTTATGCTCCAAATTAATTACAAAATGTTGAAAATCAGTAGGGTCTAAATCCCCCTACGCCTTAGGGCCCCTAAAAAACTGTTTCTGATTGCAGGTATCATCTGTCGGCCTATCAGCAAAGTACATGGAGTGGTACTTGAAAGCTTTAGCATGATTACAGCTATATAGGGTTCATAATATTGAGTTATGGTAGTAGTCTGGTAACTTGGGTTCAGAAAATCGAAAAAATATTTTTCGCTTGCTTTGAAAGTACAATGTTATAAGAATATACTGTGAAAACTTCAGTCAGAAATTCGAAATATTTCGTGAGTTAGAACGAGTTTCCTAGAGAGCCTTGGAGTCCAACCTTTAAGGTAGTAAGTAGTCTGGTAACTTGGGTTCAAAAAATCGAAAAAAACTTTTTTATACTTAATTTGAAAGTACAATGTCTTGAGAATATACTGTGAACATTTCAGACAGAAATTCGAAATTTTTCGGGAGTTAGAACGAGTTTCCTAGAGCGCCTCGGAGTTTGTTGTTGAACTTTAAACTCATTTCTCTCAAAACATTGTTCTTCTGGTCGGCCCGGGTCCTAACTTTTTTTCTACTGAACCGATTGCTTTCAAATTTTAACAGGCTGTTCTACACACTTATAGTTCTCGTCGGTACTAAAGAGAATTCTTTTCACCCCTAACTTTTTATTTTACAACCCTTTCTTTGCTAAAATAAAAGGACTTTTTTTTTTTTTTTTTGAAAGTCCGCCATTTTGTTATTTACCCTTGAAATTTAACTTCAGTAGTTTCGACCAGAATGACATGTCTAGAGATGAAGAAAATTTGATTTCAGATAACATCAAGAGCCAAAATACCCCGGGACACCTACGTGCATTTTTTTTTTTTTTTTTGTTTTTTTGAGGTTCCAACTTTGAGGGACAATAATAATAGTAATAAACTATTAAATTTTTTCAACTTTTTTTATATTTTCAATATGTAAGTAAAAACACTCTGAATATTCAAGATAATTCATTTTTATTTTCCTATAAAAAACCACCCTCCAAAGAAGTCATGAAAATAGGCATAAGTTACCAGACTACTACCTTAATATAAGCGGGACAAGAAAAACATCGGCACAGAGCTCTTAAAGTCTTTTGAACCTGAACAAGATGTGCCTTAACGGCCCATTGTTAAAATAAGTTTGATTTTTTCTTTTTGCTTTTCTTTCTTTCTTTCTTTTTTCTTTTTTTTTTTTTGCTATATTAAAAGTTATCTATTTTTAACATTAGTACAAAAAATTAACTTGTAATCTAGTGTCTATATCCTGCTAGTTTATTAAAGGAAGCAGTGCCAACATTTTTGTAAATAAAACATACTGTTAATTTTTAGCCGTATTTCGTATCAAAATATTTCTATCAATATATCGCTAAATTTCGCTTAAAGACGAAGTTTCTATACCTGTTGATTACTGATAATTTTATTGAATTATATTTTTGTGAAGTGTTTATAAAAAGTTCACGCTTACAGGTTATTACAACGGATGATTTATGATGGTTTTTAACTCTATGAAAAAGCGCTTCCTTTATAAGGGTGCTAGAGAGAATGAAGAGCTCGTAAATCATCCCTAAATGTGATTTATCTCTCATTTTCTATTTTATTTCACTTCACTCAGTTTTGCTCAACTTTATAGAGTTTTTAAGGGTTGATTTTGTAACTCAACACTACCTCTTAGTATTAAAGAACAAAGTGGTTTGCTTCAAAAGATTTAACAAGGTTGATACATTTTAATATTATTGTTAACTTCTGGCATTCAATGTCTAAGCTAATGTTTTAGTTGATGAATTTAAAGCTCCATATTTATTATGCCTATGTATCCTTTCTAAGCATATATTTTTGGACAATATCAAAATTAATATAAAACAATCTTAACCCATTAATGCCTAGCGTCCCTTTTTAGGGACCGCCCAAAAAGTGTCTGAATTTTCAATTTTCCAAAAATGGGCATTTCAAAAAAATAATAGTGTTAAATGATTACTTTGGTATTATTTCAATTCATTATTAACAGATTGCAGGGCATAACCGTTGGAATCTTTGGAACCAACGGTCCAAATATCTTTTCCAAATATCTTGCCAAATACCTTGAAAGAAAAATCAGGCATGGATTAAAAAACAACTATTAGTCACTTTAGAGTCTCAAGCTCGTAGTATGCGATGTATTATTTCTGCACTATATTTCCATAAATAAACCGACTTACATAGAAGAATTTCATTATAAAAAAAAAAGGAAAATATAACACAAACAATTCACAAGCCGAATCCGAATTTACTTAGAACTCTTGCAACAAACAAAACTCACGACTTCTGGCGGAAGAATTGTTTCGCACTTTTCACATACACATTTTCAGGAGCCTGCCAAATTCCTCTGCAATGATTAATAGCACCTGCGAAACTATTATTTTAGGAGGTTTCCTAATTGTCGCCAAATGGAAATATTAAAGGACCGTAATGGAAAGTCTCTGCGCTTGACAAAGCATGAATGAGCTCTTTCGGCGCGAAATCTATGGAAGGGAGGAGAAACTATTCGAAGCACCCATTTTGCACTTTATTATGCGCCGTGATGAATTTTCAGTTGGAAGAATAGATGCAGAGTCGCGCTATTTCGCTTCGCGCTGTCAAGTCGTGTTGGGTGGAAGCCTCTTCTGCTCCGCAAAGTGCCATATTTTCGAATGTGGAGATATGAAGATGGTTTTGATCTTTATAAAAAAAAAAATGTTATTGCTTGTTGTGATGTGAGAAATTAATGATTTAAATTGTATAAGACGTATAACTGATTATTTATGTACAAAGTATGCATGAGAGTTGCATGCACTGGTAATATGAAATTCAGTGAAAACAATGATAATACACAAAATATACGATAACACATCTCTCTTTCGCAAACTGTTGAATTTAGCGATGTGTGTGTGTTTGAGTAAATATTGCATTTTGTCTTTATTGTGTTCAAATTATTTTTGTTTAATGTACAAGTACATGTAGGTAAAAACATGATTCTTTTTAAATGGCTTTCAAATGCAATGGTTCCTTCCTTGTCCTAAGATTCTTAAAACAAGATTTTATTTTTATTTCAAAAGAATTATGGTGCATTTTGAGTGTCAATATCTTATCAGGAACATTTTCCTCGTGAAGTTACACTGACAGAAACTGGTGTAATAATATAAACTACAGCTTAAAATAACTAAAAAGTACGCCTTTAGTTCTTTCAATTACATTCTGGCTTTCACGTGGCCAAAAGTCCAGTTCTTTACAAATATAAAAGTGATATACTGAAGAGCAAGAATCTGAGAAACTGTCACGCCTAGCATTATGGGGTGATTCATGACCTCTCAGATTTTCTCCCAAAAATTACCAAATGTTTATTATCTTATTGAAAGACCAAATCCAGAGTGTTTTGCTCTGGGTTGTTGTTTAGTTTTTATGGACCACTAAAGTTGAAAGTGCGGCATCAAAAATTAAGCGGATTTTCAAGACATGGAAGTTGATGTGAAACAAAACTCTTACCAGGAACTGTTTAACTCCAATTTTCTTTTTGTATATGGAACATAGAAGGTAGAAACTTTACAAAATGAATGTTAAATTTGTGGTAAGTTGTTGCCGTAAGGTCAGTGAAGGCCCTCAAAACAAGGCATTTTTGACGTTTTTTAACGTTTTTGAGGTTCAAAAACAGCTTGTACATTTCAGTTGGCACGGCAAAAATGGTATCGTTAGAAAGACCAGTGTAAGCACTTTAAAATAATGTATAAATAACCGAGGAAAGTTTAACGTACTTTTAGTTGCGTAAGGCTGAAACATGAAAAATGTCATATTTTACCGATATTCAAACGGTCATAACTTCCTCTGCCAACAACATATTGAAATATTTTCTTTGCCAATGTCATACTCTATTCTTTGTCTTAACAGAACAGTTGAATTCTTTGAGGTGAAATGTGAAATTTTTTTTTTACAAAAAATACACAGGAAAAAATACATTTTTTGTAAAATTTTTTTTTACATTTCGCCTCAAAGGACTCAATTGTTCTGTTAAGACAAAGAATAGAGTATGACATTGGCAAAAAAAATATTTCAATATGTTGTTGGCAGAGGAAGTTATGTAAGCCAAATTGTAAAATGGTCGCCAACAAATTAAATTTTAATTTTGTCTTTTATTATCTGATTTGTAGAAATGTTACTTACCATAAAATTCGATAGATGTCGCTGGACAAGTACCACCGTTTTTATCCCAAGGATTTGGATCAAATGAAGCAGCCTGTATAAAACGCTATCTAGTGAAGCCTTGGTCTAACTGATTTAACTCTAATTTTCAAAAGTATCGAATATCTGCTAATTTTACATGCACTTATAATACATCAACGTGTAATTTAGTTTTGTCTTTAGTTAGCATTAATAATAGTGTTAAATATATTACTTGTACATTTTTAAAGAACATGAATTTTATCTTTTATTCAGAGTTACATACATACAAACAACAAACCCACATGTGAAACTAATAAAAGCGTATTGAAAAGTAAAGTATTCAAAGATAAAAATAATGTGCTGTAATGAAAACATATTTTGTGCAGTTATTCCGTTAGAGTAAAAAAAAAAATGTACCTTCAAAAACGCCAATCAACCGTTTCATTCATATTTCATCAAAAATTCCAAACTACCATCAACAGCAAAGCCTAGAAAACATCCCAAACAAAGCTGACCATTGGAAAATATCGCAGAAATATTTATGATAAAGGGTACAATCATAAACTTGATTTCCCCCATATATCTCACTCATTCCCTTATCAGCTTTATTTAAAGCGTTACGCATAATGTTAAGTGTCAGAAAATGCGTCCCATTTGTTCCCAAGTCTCATTATTGAAAAATCATAAATTTTCATTTCAATCAACTGTTGTTTCAAAATGGCTCGGGATACGGTGCATTGTTCGCCAACCGCTCAATATTTCTGGAATAAGGTATTTTTATTAGCCCCTTTGCGTAGAGGAAAGATAACTGCATTTTACTATGTAAATTGAAGTTAGCTAAATATATTTAACGGGTTTTCCTTCGTTATGAACCTAATTAAGCTCAAATGGAAATATTATTATACATCTTTTTCGAAAAATTTTAAAAAACCGCATGTTTTTGGTTGAAAAAGACATAAGAGTTACTTTTAAAGGCTACAGCGGACAAAAAAATGATTTTTTCAATTATTGATCTATGTGTCTAAAACTTTGTGCTTGTATTATTGTATATTTACTATATCTAAAAGCATAAAAAACAAATTGGTAAAAAAACAATAAATACTTTTTTTTAAATTCAAAATTAAAAAAAATGTTTAACAAAATTTCAAAATGCTCCATGTGTCACATTTTTATTTCAAACTTCGAATTTCTAATCATTAGGCATGATTGCATAAATCTATGTATTACATGTAAAGTTTTATGTAATAGTGTATAAAAAATAGCTAAAAAGGAAAATTTATATGAATTTTTCAGCTGAAATTTCCATTTTCAGCCATAGATGTAGTAAACATACAATAATACAAGCACACAAAGATTTAGACATATAGATCAATAATTGAAACATATCATTCTCTTTTGGTCCACTATAGCTTTAAACACGTTTTTAAATATATAATTTCGATTCAATTTTGTCTGCGTTGAATTATGCTTATGAAGAACAAACTAGCGACTCCCGAAACATACAGGCCATAATCCTTTTCAATTTTTCCGATACAGTGGAACTAAAGCTACTCAACATGCGGGTAACTCGACAACCTCGTTAAGTCGACATTTATTTTCCAATCGTTGGTCCAATGTTAATTTCAATGGATGCACACCTCTCTAACTTGACAGACATATACCTCTAGAAGTCGACATCCACTTGCTCTTTTAGTCCCTCCTTTTCTTGTATCCTATCATATTTTTAGTCAACAAGAGAAACAAGGTAGCACGAGAGATGTTTTTTCACCCTCGTGGGTCCCTCCGATTTCAGTTACACTCAAGACCCTTGGGGTCAGAAACGACCCCAATACTTCCTTTAATTAATTTATTATGATTATTGAATGTTACATGCGTTATTTAAGTTCACACACTTTTTAATGCTAAAAAAATAAAAATAAAAAGACACAATCAAAGTAAAATTTAGTTTATGCATTAAAAATTAAAATTTTAGAGCAAAACTTACAATAACTGTAGATTTATTTACAACTGTTACAGACCTGAAAAAACATGATTTTTTGCAAGTGAATTTCAAACACTTATGACATTTTTCGATGCATTTTCTGTCCAGTTCTCTTGGACAAAAGTTGCAACGTCCTCTTTTTTGGCATTCTGGGGAAGTGACCCCAAGGGTCTTGTGTGCAAAAAATGCAATTCGGAAAAATAAAACACAATAATAGCATTATTTTGAATAGAAAACTAGAAGAATAAAAGCCACAAAATGCCATTAAAAACAAATGGTTGATTAACAAGATATATTGAACAGAAATTGCATTGGGGTCACATATGACCCCAAGGAACCCACGAGGGTTAAACAAGTGCGTGTGCACTTATTATTGGCTAGGAGCTCTTTTCATATTTTAAAAATTATGAAATTATTCCAAACAAGGTATTCATAATTGTCCTATTTATTTTTTTATTTTTTTTCCATGAAGAAAGAAAGGAAGAAAAATTAATTATTGATATTATTTTTAATAACATGGATGGCAAGCACTATACTACTCGGTTACTTAAAAATAAGCGAATCAAGTTTAGAAATTTTGCGTCGTCCCCATGGAAACCGCACGAAAGAAAACAGCTTCACTCTTTTTTTATGCACTGCTGTTGAGGCATTTCAATTATTTTATGTTTATTGAATCACGGGATGCGGGAGCGTCCCATCCCGTCAAGAAAACCAAATACAAGCCGCCAAGAAATTTCCGTCGCCAATAAAAATGTAAAAGAGCGACTAGGACTGTTTACGCGAGTAACCAAACCGGGGTTTTCACCCCTCTATATCTCAGCCCCATAAAGATCCTTAGAGTTCATTTTTGGTATACTCAATCTCCAGCGGCCCCTGACGGCACATGCTAAAGCAAAACATCCAGGACCCTCAGGGGGAGGGGTGATATATGTTATAAAATCGCTATTTTTCGCACTTTTTAAAAATTGTTTGACAGGGGTCCAGACTAAACGGTAACTCGGATTGAGCTCTGCTTTTGCACCCACATTTATTTTGTCCCAAAGCTCGGCATAGGGGGTTTTTCGACCCCCACCCCCTCCCCCTCGTTTTTATTTTCCGTATCTTTTCTCCCCGGGGGTCTTTAGTGTTGATTTTTGGTATGAATATTCTCGATGAGACATTGAGGACATTTTCCCAAAATTTACCCCCCGGGGTCATCGCACCCCGGAGTTATTAATGCTTAAAATTGGTCCGATTTCTATCTACTAGCTCTGTTCAACATCTGAGCATTTATGTTTTCATTGTTGGGCCACGAGGAAAGAAAACTCAATGATTTATAATTTCATCTGTTGCCAGTTTCTATTTGTTAACAAATAAAATATTTGTAATTGATTTTATTGCATAAGGCTTTTAAAAGGGATCTTCAATTTAGTTCATTTTAATATGAGATCGGCAGTAAGGGTTGGGGTTTTTTTTTTTAACTTTTAATTTAATCGTAGTATTGTTAGCAACTAGCTTTGTTTTGCGTCGGTTCGGGTGGTACATTGTGATTGATTTCAAATTTATCCTAGACTGAAGAAGATCCTTGAACTTTTGCACCAAATGCATGCTGCCAAGAAAACCACAGATGTCGGACCGCCAAGAAAAATGTTGAAGGGAAAAAAAACATGCAAAGTAAATTTTGAAGAGAAAAAAAAAACAGGCAAAGAAATAATATTAATGCAAAAACATGTGATATCTCCCCAAAAACAACAGTGTTGTAAAAAAATCCCCCGCCAAGAAAACCTTAAATACTCAGCCTTAAAAAGTTATGATATCGAGTTTTCCCGCCAAGTTTGTGCCAAACTACAACTAACCTGTATGTATAGTTCTTTTAAATTGTTTTCAGTCCTGCCAGGCGGGAAGTTTTTACTCATTAAGCAACCACCTCACAAGACAAAGCTTCCCGCCTGGCAGGACTGAAAACAATTTAAAAGAACAGTACATACAGGTTGGTTGTAGTTTGGCACAAACTTGGCGGGAAAACTCGATATCATAACTTTTTAAGGCTGAGTATTTAAGGTTTTCTTGGCGGGGGATTTTTTTACAACACTGTTGTTTTTGGGGAGATTAGGTTTACGCTTTTATTTATAACCTCATGTCTCAGTTACTTCTCAATGTTTTAAAAATTTTATGACGTCTCCATGGAAACCGTACGAAAGAAAACAGATTCACTCTTTTTTTATGCACTGCTGCTGAGACATTTCATTTGCTTTATGTTTATCGAATTGGTCTTAAGCTTTTATTTATATCCTCATGTTTCAGTAATTTCTCTACGTTTTCTAACAAATCTAGTCATACATTAATACAGTAAAAATTTCTAAGAAAATGTTGCGCTTTATTAAAGCTGATTTTTCAATACATAATAGTTTACGCTCAAAGCAATTTTAACCGTTTGCATTTAACCAGTGTTGCAAAAGCTAAGTGGAGAAAAAGTCCATAGCGCCGTAACTATGACAAACATCAAGGGAAAAGTGTGGAGAGTGGGAAATGAATTATACTTTGAGCCTCCAGCTCTTCTTACACAGGGTATAATAGTACATAAACAATACAGAAAACAGTACAGTACTTTAAAATACGGAACCTCGGTAAGTTGACACTGGCTTAACTCGACATTTTTTACTGTTAAATTGGGGTTTGGAGTTATTTAGGTTACACTGTAATTAGGGATGCACCGATAAGCAAATTGGCCGATTACCGATTACCGATTAATCGGCTGTTGATAATCGGCCGATTAATCGGTCAAGCCGATTAATGATCAGAATGATTTTTTTAACACTAACGATTTCACCATCACCATTTTTTTTTTGTTTACAATTGATTTTAGAAATAGTAATCTATTTATAAGAGAAAATAAATACTATTTATTTGTTTTTCCATCTTAATAATTTCTCAAAAATAATTTCAAAATTTTATCCTATTTCTTAAAACCAATTACCATATTATTGTCAATAATATTATATTAACACATTGTTAACTATGTTACTAGACATAAAAATTAAAAAAAAAAGGGGGGGGGAGGTTTGTGGTGAGTACTCTAATTTATAAGTGCATTTAATTGAAATAATTCAATATTCGTAGCCATTTAATTCAAGACCTTTATTCTTTGTGAAAATCAAAGGTTATCTAAAAGCACTGCTAAAAAGAAAAAATATTGACACATGAAAAGTGTTGCAACATTGTCTATGTGTACATTTATTCAAAATAAGAAAATTGATTTATTAAAAACTTTCTATTAACTGTGATTATTATTATTACTATTCATAAAATTATTCGTCATAGTTTCACAGTGAAAGTATACTTTTTAAAATAATATTAGAAAATATTTTTTCCGCCGATTAATCGGCATGATTTTGCCGATTATCAATAATCGACAAAGTGGCCGATTAATCGGTATCGCCGATTAATCGGTGCATCCCTAACTGTAATTAATAATCAGAAAAAACAGTCAAGCAATCTCAAGACACATCCATTCCTCTGATTCAAGGAATCGTATATACCAGAATATTATTTTTTTTTTCTTTAAAAATTATACGCATTAGTAAAGGGAAACGAATACAAACTTACTAATCATACTCTACAGTTTAACTTTGCACACGGGCCTAGTATAAGTATGTCAAACTTACGAAAAGATATCAATAAATACCTTTGTGCTTAAGAAACAAAAAAAAAAAAAAAAAATACAACGTTTGTGCTTTTTAATGTTGTATTTTTGCTTTTATTAAGCAATTTTTTGTCACAGATTTTAGTTTCAATAGATCCATTGAACTTTTGCTATAGCAATGTTGTTGCATTGAATTAATTCTGGCCGATGCTTCTAATTGCTTATAGCTGCATTTTTTTCCCTTTATTAAGCTAAAAATACTTCAAGATTTTTTTTTTTCAAATTTGCTGATTAGTTTACCAAAGAAAAAAAATAATCAGATTGAAATCTAGAAATAAACCTAACCTGATTATTTTTTTAGTCTCGGTATAAGCAACATGTAAAAAAAAGAAAGAAAGAATCCCATACCCTGGGGATACAAAAAAATACTCATACACATCAAAGCAAGAGCTTGGGCATCCAAAGATTTTCGATCATTGCAGAATATTTCTTTCATGTCGTAAACAGATGCCATCCATTTTTAAGAATTTCTCCTTGCCTTTGCAAAACTTCATTAAACTAATCATCGAAGCGTACTACAAAGAGAGCATTTTGTTTCCTAAAACTCCAATTAGAGAGTTTTTTCCCTGTTAATATTTTCTGAGAGTTTAACCAGCGCAATTAACGGAGTATTTTTATTGAATAAACATTTCGCAATCACTGAAATGAAGTTTTACTTTGATTGAGAAAATACCAGCCCGGAGAAAAAGGCGATCATTTTAGCGCTTCAATTACGGAAGCTCCCGGTGTTGAAATTCATTGATTTTGTTAATTATCAATGAAAATGAAAACACGGCGTTAATTGTTGGTAGTAACAGTGGACGCATTTTTAACAGAATTGTATTATCAGAATTGTATTCGCGAAGGATTTAATCTCTAAATCGATATACATAAGTACATAAATACCTTTGTGCAAAAAATGTTAAGTGCAAATACAGCGTTAAGGAAGCAGAAATACGCAGGGATACTGCATACACGTGTTTCGGCGTTACGAGGAACGCCTTTTTCCATGCAGGAAAATATGCTCACAATTTTTTTTGCATTGAAGAAAGCGTTCCTCGTAACGCCGAAACACGTGTCTGCAGTATCCCTGCGTATTTCTGCTTCCTTAACGCTGTATTTATACTTAACATATGGACAATTAGACCTGACCTTCGACTACTTTTGCACTAACTACAATACGCGGCAGGAAATAAAATAAAAATAATAATAATAAAACACATTTCAAATGCTTATGACGCTATTATTTCTGGTTTTTATGTAAAATAACCCCATCCGTAGCAGCATAATCTAATCGGCAGATGATCGTCCATTCATCTAAACCCGACGAAATCGGCCGATGATTGGATTCGATGAGTTCTCATCGGGAATTGCTCCAATATATCTCATAGACCACACAGAATCCGAGAAGCGAAATCCGACGAGTTTTGCTCGAAATACGATGAGATTTGGAGCAATTTACGAGCAGTGCAGTCCCGTGCCGATGAATTTAGGATCAATTTTGGATACTCGGCTTGTTTTCATGGGGAAAGTTGATCGGAAGGATATCGCTTGCCGATGAAAAAAAGGACATCGAAAACCGTGCTCGGATACTGATCGGAGCGATGTCATCGTGCGTTGCGGGATCAGTTTACGAGGAGTTCGATGATCGGCCGAGCACAATCCGATGAGTCGATGCTACTTGGGATGAATCCAAAGTGACAATTGCTTTCCGAATCATATTACTTTTTAGAGACCCGCTCCATCCCTCGGCCTGTCGTTACATTTCTTAGTGCTCTACAGTTAGGGTTGACCGACCAGTGAATGAACACTTGAGCGAAATTTATTTTTCAAATATTCATAGCATCGTTAAAAACTGTAGCATTTGCCAAATGACAGTAAAAACACTGTAGGTAATATACAGGGTGTCCACTCCAATCGTGGACCAATAGTTAATTTCTAAACCGTTAGAGATAAGCATATAGTTTATTTAGGAAAAAATCTCCAAATTACGAAAGGAATTTTGGGTCTATTCAATGTTTTTCAAAAAATCAAATTTTGAAAGAGTTACGAAATTTAAATTTTTATACAGCCCCCCAGTCCTATCAATTATCTTTAGTAAAACATTCTTGACACTGTAACTTTTAAAACTAAAAAAAAATCACTCTTCTACCACAAAAATTGACCGAGTTATGACGTTTTGAAAAATCAAGATTTTGCATTGTTTCATGACGTCATCGAGGGAGCGGTCTCTCTCTGTATGTAATTAATTTTTTTAAATAATGCACGAATTTATGGTTCATGATCAGGCGTTTTGGGGGGGGGGGGGTGAAAGGAGAAAAAATGCCGAGACCCAGTGAATGAACACCCCAAACAAAAGACAAACTCAGCATTTTTTTCACAATTTTCTTTTTGGTAATGTGTAGAAGGAAGTGACTAATGCCACGTCACCTAAGAAAAATGTTAAAAAATTTTTTTTTCAAGAAAATTACGAGGTGTTCATTTACTGGAATAGTTCCATCACTGGTCGGTCAACCCTATAGAGCTTTTTTTTCTTTCGATTATTGTATTCTTCCGAAGAAATAGAGGGTGAAACAATCTGAAAAATGAATATTTGAAGCAAGTTGGGCAGACCGTGAGGGTATGCCCAATCCTCCACATGTTTAAAAAATCAAAACTAACATTTTTTTCTGGATTTTATGTTTCACGATTTGTTTAACCTCTTTTATATGTAAAAAGAGAGTATCGGCCTTATTCGTAGAATCCCAATCCTCTAAAAACAGGTTAACGGTGAAAAAAAATAAGAAAAACAAAAATTTTGAATGCCACGGACATTGCATACGAGTCATTTCATATATAATCAGTAAATAAACCTCCCGTGTTATTTATATCGATTCAAACTTAATTTACATATGTAATTGAAATTTAAAATAAAATGTGTACTGTTAGAATACACCGAAGTGACAAAAGTCATGGGATACCTCTTAATATCGTGTCGGCCCTCCTTTTGCCCGGCGAAGTGCAACAACTCGACGTGGCATGGACTCAACAAGTCGTTGGAAGTCTTCTGCAGGAATATTGAGCCATGCTGTCTCGATAGACGTCCATAATTGTGAAAGCGTTGATGGGGCAGGATTTTGGGCACGAACAGACCTCTCGATGGTGTCCCATAAATGCTCAATGGGATTCATGTCGGGCGATCTAGGTGGCCAAATCATTCGTTGGAATTGTCCAGAATTTTCTTCAAACCAATTGCGAACAGTTGTGGCCCGGTGACATGGCGCATTGTCATCCATAAAAATCCCATCGTTGTTTGGGTACATGAAGTCCATGAATGGCTGCAAGTGATCTCCAAGTAGCTGCACATAAGCATTTCCAGTCAATGTTCGGTCCAGTCGCACTAGAGGACCAAGTCCATGCCATGAAAAAACAGCCCACACCATTACGGAGCCACCACCAGCTTGAACAGTGCCTTGCTGACAGTTTGGGTCCATGGCTTCGTGGGGTCTGCGCCACACTCGAACCCTACCATCGGCTCTTACCAGCTGAAATCGTGACTCATCGGACCAGGCCACGGTTTTCCATTCATCTAGGGACCAACCGATATGCTCACGTGCCCACGAGAGTCGCTGCAAGCGATGTCGTTCTGTCAGTAAAGGCACTCGAGTCGGTCTTCTGCTGGAATAGCCCAAGAAATCCAAATTTCTCCGCACAGTTCTAGCAGACACGTCCATTGTACGTCCCACATTGATTTCTACGGTGATTTGACGCAGTGTTGCTTGTCTGTTAGAATTACGACTCTTTGCAGACGTCGCCGGTCTCGATCTTTAAGTGCAGGCTGTCGACCACTGCGCTGTCCATGGTGGGATGTTATGCCTGAAATTTCATACTCTCGGCACACTCTTGACACAGTGGATCTGGGAATGTTGAATTCTCTAACGATTTCCGAAATGGCATGACCCATGCGTCTAGCTCCAACTAACATTCCGCGTTCAAAGTCTGTTAATTCACGTCGTGCGGTCATCATCACGTTAAAACCTCTTCACATGAATAACTTGAACAGAAATGAAAGCTCTGTAAAAGCACTGCGCATTTATACCTGTTCTATGCGATGCTACTGCCATCTGAAAATTTGCATATTGCTATCCCATGACTTTTGTCACTTCAGTGTATATCATTTATGTACGTTAATGATTTGGGGGATCCATGGCTCTCATTGTTTTGCTTTTTATTTTAATTATTCGTGGACCAGATCTATTGGTAAACTTAATGGTAAAATTAAAGAAGAACCCAAATCTATTACAACCTAAAAACAGTTTTTGTTTCCTACTATCTCTCATTCCAGTCATTTCCAATATTATTCAGTTAAGGAATACGAAAGGACAAAAATGGTGTTAAAAAAAGGAAGCGAGGCTTAGAATGAAAAAAATATTAAATTATTAAAAAAAAAAAAACTCTTGAACATTATACATTTCAAAGTGACCATCAATTCTATTTTAAATGAAAATGAGATGAAGATTCTCCATTATAGACTTGAAATAAATATATAAGCTATTATCTTGAAAATTATTGATTTGCTGTTTGATCTTCTTTGGCAAAACCTTCCGCGTCAGGTCTTCTCTGATCTTACTAAAATAGAGGACTTAGGTAAAAGATAGCAATAAGGGGAAGAATAATAAAAAACATTTAAACCGTATCAAACAACGAGGAGCGGTGCTAATTTCAAGTACATATTTTAGTTGAATGAGTCAAAATGATATGGCAAATGCAAGATTTAAATTGAAAACTTCGGAAAGTTATCACCCACAACACATCTACCCTTTTTTAAGTGGAACTTCTCGCGAGTACCAGGCGCGACTTTCATGGACAGACAGTATATGGGTTTTTTTTTTCTTTTTACCCCTCCCCTCCCTCTCTCTGAAAGCATATTTCAGAACAAAGTATATTTTATCATGTCTCAGTTATCATTTAAGTTGTTTAAAAAGTCCATCTTCAAGAGTACAGTTAAATTTATCTAAAAAATTAAATTATTGCTCTTTTGAAAAATAAAGCAAACAAACACCAACACACACACACACTTAGTGGTTATCAGTACATAATTAAATCACGCAACTTCATCTTATATTATTATCCTCAGAAACACAGAAAATTCACCAGATAACACAACGACAAAAAATATTCCCCTGGCTAAGCTCCAGTTACAGAAAGCAGCAAAAATTATTCTTAACGAAATATGCCATTAGACATATGTCCAACTTCCAAAGAGCGATGAATAGTTGTGTTAGAGCCATTATATTTCCCGAGAAATTTTAATTAATCAGACTCTTGAATTTTTCGGAGAAAGGGGGAAGTGCGAACGGACATGATATATCTGCAAAAGTATTTTCAAATTAGATTGCTTTTTAGATTGATTGAGATTAGGCTGACAAGCAGAGGCCCTTCGCTGACGCAATAAATATCCGCTTTCTAAGAGATTATTTAGCTTGTAATGTATTTGTTGAACCTTAATTTCTATCTTTTTTTTTTCATTTGTATCAAAGTGTATATTCCATGTATTTCATGTATTTGTGTAGACATATTTCTTAGAAAGAATAATGTTTGTGTGGTGTTCTTTTTTTCTAATCTATTATCTAAGTTCGATGTTTTTATTCACTATAAAGAGCTGTTTTTTTTTTTTTTTTTTTAATTTAGACCTTCTTAAAATCTTTTTTTTTTTTTTTTCAGTGTTTAAGAAAATAACTATATATTCATGCATTCTAAGCGATTAATAAAAACGGCAATTTGATTTTCAATCATTCCGTAAATCAACTGAAATAACCCTAAACTCTTCAGTGGCTCTGAAGTTTTAGTTTTTTTTTTAATTTTTTCTTTATTTATATTTCTTCCATCAATACCTAAAGCTTGTGAATATTTTAAGTATTGCTTATTGCTGCAGTACAAAAAGATAAGTGCTAACTTAAGAATGTATTTTGCCTAGTACCCATACTACTTGTATTGCGGTGTACTTACAGAAAAAACACTGATCCTTATGTTCCTTCCCAGTAGTACCAAGCATACATTTAAATGATAATTACGAACACAAAGGAAAACTGCATAACAGCCTGTGCCCCTCACTTAACGATCACTTGCCCAAAATAGTGCTGTGAGGATTTTAGATCTTAAACGATTTCTGTCCTCCCCCCCCCTCCTCTGCTCACTTTTGCCCCTTTTCTTCTGCAGAATCATCCATGGCAGCTAAAAAGTGATTCGCATATAGTGGCCGCCACCTATATGAATCACATTTGTTATAAACAGTTTTAATTCCCTAAATCGGCTGATTCCATAAAGCTGGGTATTGTTGTGTTTTTGACAATTTGACTCATTAAAGCGGCTGATTCAATCAACCACAGATTCCACTAACCGGCGTCCACTCATTTTATATTTTTGGTATTCTTTTTATTGTTATGCGAATTCCGAATTTCTGACCCCTTCGCTTAGTTTCACCAAAGATATTTAAAAATTTCGAATTTTTGATTCCCCCCCCACCCCATGTCGAAAAATTTTAAAGGAGAGCCCCTGCACCTGACTGAAAAAACTAAAAGTGCATTTTTAGGCCTTCAATTTCAAGAAATTTCGGGCGAGAGTTTCCGTCCCCTGCAAAACGATCTCAACATGTAGCCTGAAATTGCGTTTCTATTGCGTTCTATATATCTTCCAGCTTTTCTTAGAAATAATGAATTGAGAATAAAGAATTATCTTGTCTTTCATTTTACATACTTAGGGTAGATGCTTCAGTTATGACCACTTCATGTCAATTTCTCCAATATTTAACATATAAGTTTAAATAACCAATCAGGTACAGTTTTACAGCAAAAAGAAACCCTTCTTTATTACTTTCGATTTTTGTCAAGGAACAAATATTTCCTACTCCTTTAACATCTAACTTAAGAAAACAGAAATTGTTCTTAAAATTTCAGGGACGTCCTTTCGAAATTTTTCCGGGGGGGGGGGGCAAAGGGTGTATACACAATGTAAGATTTACCAAAAAGTGGCAAAAACCACGCCCACTCATATACCAATACATTGATTTCTCAAAGTCAGGGGGGCAATTGACCCCCCTGCCCCCCTCATAAATGACGGGCCTGAAACTGATTGATATCTTCTTTTATGAAGTAATTTTTCTGCTTATTTTGATTTTACATTAAAATTAGTTATTTTTAATATTTAATAGAGGGATGCAAAACTGGAGCATTAAATCCTATTGCATGAACCAGTTTTGGCCATTCAAATGGCCAAAACTGGTACTACCTCTTTCTTTCTTTTTTTTTTTTTTTTGATAAAAACCTGTTACAGGAACTGGAAGGACGATGGGCAAGGGTGGAGGTTACAAGTTTTTTGCCGGTGAAAAATCGAAGAACCAGCACTGGGGTGGCGAGGGAGGGGGGCTACTTAAAACCACCACCTTATTGTTCTTTGCATGTACTTCTCGAACAGGAATCTTGGGTAAGCCCACAAATTACAAAAATATTTTCAAAACCATACAAATTCGTAAACACATTTATAAACTATCAGCAAACATATTATTTTGAAAACATTTTATTTGTATTGGACTCAAAAATAGTCAAGTGGCATTTAACTATACCACTTACCACAAATCCTAACTCTGCAAACATTTTAACCGAACATTTTCTTTACAAAGCCACCCCAAACAGCAAAAAGCAAACCAAATGATACACAATCGATACTAACGCAAATACACACAACTCCCCCCCTCCCCCAGTTGAATTGTACTACCTTCTTCCTTCGCACATAATACCACCAAATGACCATGATTTTTATTCGAAAACATATCATCAAAGCGTTCACCATCATAAACAGCATTAAATATGCCAGCAGCAAAATAATGGCAGTAAAATTTCGATTCTTGGCTCTTGTCCAACGAGTTCCGAGTGCCAAATCTTCAACTGCGTTATGCGCCATCAGCTCAATGTCCTACATCTCAAATTAGATGACTATTCGGGCGCCAGGGGCCGAGAAATATTAATGAATCAACCAAAAACACATCCGATTCTGGTGGAGTGGGCAGACTGGGATGAAGTATAGTATCGTGTGGCATCCTGAGTTGGGGAGGAATGTCGTTAAGTGACTCTTAAGACACGAGTGCTTGAATAGAAATTGCTGAGTTCTATATTTTGTGGAGTTTACTAAATTTTATCTGTTCTATACACTGTAAAAAAATGTAGTTTTTACAGTATAACACAGCTAATTTTATAGTAACAAAATGTAAAAATTGCTGATATTACAGTAATAAATTGTTAAATTTCTAATTGTACATTAATAAACTGTTAAGTTGCTAGTTTAACATTGATAAACTGCGAAATAGCTGATTTTACAGTTTATTACTGTGCCGTTTATAGTTTAAAACTGGAACCTCAGCTGCCAATATTGTACTGTTATTTTTACAGTTTAATATAGCTAATTTTGTGGTAATAAGCTGTAAAATTGTAGCAATAAACTGTAAAATTGTTGCTTTGCAGTATTAGACTGTAAAATTGCAGCTTTACAGTATTAGGCAGTTTAAGACTGTGCATTTTAGAGTTTTAAACTGGAACCTCTGCTGTCAGTATTATATTGTAAAAACAACAGTTTGTTTTTTGAAGTGTACTATGAACAGAGATTTAAATATTTGCAATATTACTGTTTTCCAATAGTTATTAAAACAAAACGATTAACTTGAAAAGTTAAAAAGTTTTATGTATAAAATAACATTCACAGGGTAAACTGATGTAGTTTGCAGTACTTCAAAAGTTAATATTATGCTGTTGTTGGTTGGGATATATTTTCAGAAAGTTTAATTGTTTAAATTTCGGTTGAACAATGAAAAATCAATTTAGAATACATGCCTTTATATTTAAAGAAATCTACTATCATGCAGTAACCACCATTAAAATACTAATAGCAAGTAAATGATTTTTTTTATATTTCAAATATCTTCGTTCAGATTCATCAAAAACAAATTTAATATTCATAAAATACGATAATTATTTGTTTTTGCACAGTATATGCACTTCAGTAAAATTTATTGCATTACGTTCCGCCTGCTTTGTAATACTTTCTGTTACTGATACACTATTTGGTTTCATTTGAGTGTAAAAAAAAATATATATATTCTTGAGAGCGTTTTTGTTAAAAGTACAAGAACGCCATCAATTTGTAGCCATCACGAAGCTTTCTTTTGTGACTTTCTAGTAAATGCTATGTTCATAAGTATTATCGAGTTTGCCTAGTTTTCGAACTAATGGTAGTTGGTAAAATATTTAGAATTTCTCCGCTACTTACAGTGCTACAAAGATAACACTTGGATAAATGAAACCTTTTGAAGCTTTCAAATTTTTTACTACTTTGCTTAAGCCTAACTATTATAAAGGCGATTGTTAGTGAGACTATTGAAATGCTTATCTTCTTTATTGGTTTTTATTTAAATGATCCGATCATAAATCGCCAAGACGACAACAAAAAAATCTAGCTTATAGTTATTTCCACCCGAAACGAATCTATTTCCAGTTCCAGCTACTTGTTTTCCAAATTTTGCCTGAATCTTCGAATTCTTTCTGGAGATATAGCAATAACAATAAACTGTTCAATTTCATAAACTTCTTTTCGCTTTTAAATTTAAAATGGAACCATCGACCTCTGATCAAAATTGATCTATAAATAACTATGGATCAATTTTTGTCTGAATCCTTAAATTGCTTTTTAAGGTATCGAATTCAAATGATCCAGTCCTTTTGAGCAATTAAACTCAAAAGCTACTCTGCCTCAACCCACCAAAGGGTATATATTCACTGCAAAATATAAGTTGTTATTTTTACTGTATAATACTGAAAGAGAGGTTTCAGTTTGAACCTATAAGCACAGTAATAAATTGTAAAACTAGCTATTTTACGGTTTATTACTGTAAAAGTAGCAATTTTACAGTTTATTACTGTAAAATTTACAATGTTACATTTTATTACCATAAAATTAGCTCTATTATACTGTAAAAACAACAATGTAATACTGGCAGCACAGGATCCAGTTTAAAACTGTAAAATGCACAGTAATGAACTGTAAAACATCAATTTTAGTTTATTACTGTAAACTAACAATTTTACAGTTGTCTACTGTAAAATTAGCAATTTAACTATTCATTACTGTAAAATTAACTATATTATCATGTAAAAACAACATTCACTTTTTAGCCTAATCTCCCATTAAAAATGAAGGAAAGACGAAAAAAGAATTAAAAGTGACTAAATGCATCTAAAAAATATCGCTAAGTCCAAAAAAAAAAAAAAATCAAAAAGAAACAAAAAAATAAAAATTGGAAAGTATGGTAGTGAGATGGGTAATTTATGTGTCGGTCTGTCGGTCGGTCTGCCTGCACCCCCCGCCCCTAATAATTTTTGAATGAATATTCCGATTTGAACAAACTTTTTTTTTTTTTTTTTGGAAAGATCTCGGGGAGTACAGCTCATTCCGATATTTGATTTTCGATTTTAACAATTTTTGGTTCAACTTTAAACCGTTCTAACAACCTGTTCCGCGATACTAACTTTTAAGTAAACAGTTTGATTTGAACATTTTTTTTTTTGTTGTTCGATAGCTCTTATCAAGGATACTTCATTCCCGTATTTACATTTCCGATTTGAACAATTTTTCGTTCAACAATGAGCCGTTCAAACAAGCTGTCACCCCTAATAACTTTTGAGTGAAAGGTCAAATTTAAACATTTTTTTTTAATTTGAAGGATCTCAATAAGGATACTTCATTACCATAATTGTTAAAATTTTCAATTTTAACATTTTTTCGTTCAACATTGAACCGTTCAAGCAACCTTTCCCCACCTAATAACTTTAAAGGGAACCGTCCGAATTGAATAAACTTTTTTTTTGTTCGAAAGATCTTGGAAGGGCTCATTCCTATATTTCGCTTTTTGATTTGAACCATTTTTCGTTCAACGTTGAACCGTTCAGAAAAAAACATTAGCGCCTACGAAGAAGTTGAATGTTGATCCTGAGCTTAAAGGCGGATTTCCTTCAAACTAACTTTGTAAGAAAATGGTTTTGATAAATAATGTATATAAAGTTCTTTTCTAAATAATCTTCTGTGAGGACTTTGATTCCGACTCGAATTCCGCAAACATGGCGGAGATGTAGTATCAAAAAAAAAAATGAGTGACTGTGCAAACGATTTTTTGTTTATTTATTTATTTGTTTTGTTTTATTTATTATTTTTTTTTTCGGCAGACTTTTTTTTATAACAAAAATATTTCATTCACGAGAGCATTTTATTCTTCATTCATATTTAACTACTGGCAACGAATTAAAAATAAAATTCGAGACATTTTAACGAACGAGATTTTTTTTTTCTTTCTTTGATAAAATGAGTTTTGATGTTATTTGTACTTTTAATTATTATTATTATTATTATTATTGAAAACGATTGAGGAATTTTTCTACGGAAAAACTATAACAGTTGCATTCTTCAAAAGGTGCGACAGAACTTTATTTACCCTCTTATTTACTTTTTACGTGTCTATTTCATCTGATGATATTGGTATACTTTGCGTTTAGAAATCAGCTTTAAGTGCTAAAAAGGTATGTTTGACATAATTTTCAGTATAAGATAATCAAGAGAATATTGATCAAATGCCGATGCCGATGTACGGGAAAGTAGGCTCGTTTAGTTCTTGACAGAACTTCTTGTTACAGTTTGTGTAACGAATTTCATACGGTTTAGTGCTCTAGTTTTTGGATTAAAGTGTCCACAAAAATTGTTCAGACACATGCACAAAGAGAGTACGAGAGGGAGAGATTTGCCAAAAACTGTATACACAAGTATACAGTTTTTGGCAAATCTCTATACAGTTATACAGTTATATAATCCACAAATGCAAATTCATTGAAAATCGAAAACTTTTAAGAATTCAATACTTTTTTCTATGTAACAGACGGGAAAAAAAGTAAAACGAAAGAAAGGCTATACACATGAATACAATACCAGTAGTTAAATTTATCCGACATGATTTATGTCTTCTATTTTTAAATAAAGTATTTTTTGAAATCAATTGCATTCACTATATTAAAGATTTTAATGTAATTGTGTGGAGTTTCTTACTTCACGCAAATAATTTAGTTTGTTAATTAATACAAAACATCGATATATTATTTAATTGCGTAGTTTGCAATTTACGTGTTTATATTCACAACTATATAGAGGAAGAGTTTTTCCTAAAATGCGCTACAATGTTAAATAATTCTTTCCAAAACAAACGCGTTAGTTATAAATCCCGTTAATAGTTACTCTCTGCTTTATTTAATTCTTCTTTTTTACAATTATTTTTTGTAATTTAATCACATCAGCTGAAATAAAGCTTTTCATAATTTTAACCATTTTAGATTCAATATACGAAAGTTGAAGTAGAAGTTTCTTTTCTAGTCTTAGAGACGTAGAGATTTATTCTAGTGTGTAAAACTTCCGAACTAATGCCTATCCTGAACGTATGATCACGAATTCCCCATTTACTTACCATACATTTATAAGCCAGCCGGCTCTGGCATTTGTGATTCATTCAGAGATTTTAAACTCCTCCACTAATCCATATGTATAACGCATCGATCTTCAAAGGAAAATCTGAACTTAAAAAAAATCTCTGTTTGCACAATTTTCTATTCTAATCTTTCTGAATTTTCTTTGTGTTTTAGTAGAATGTTAGATATAAAATACCTTTCTAACTAAAAAAAAAACTATTAATTTAATGCTTGAAATCTTTACTTTTTAATGCTTCTGAAAAGAGGAAATAAAAATTTAATTTCAATTCAAAAAGCATAGAGTGAGATATTGTTAAAGAAAGTTTTAACTACGCATTAAAAAGGGAGATTTCAAAAGATTCTTTTTTTCTGTGTTCAGTATCGTGACTCGTAAGAAAGCGTGGAAAATACTATACTTTTAACCGTCTACAAAAAACATACGTTTGAATTTAAAAATTAAATACAAATGTTTGGTATTCTTTTTCCTTTTTTTTTTTTTTTAAATTTTGTATTTTAATTTAAATATATGGCGATAGAGCTTATACAGTTATAATCCTTGTTTTATCATATACGTATGTTATCAAAAAATAAACATAATACAGGCTAGGGATGCACCGATAAATAAATTGGCCGATTACCGATTAATCGGCTGAGCCGATTAATGATTAGGATGATTGTTTTTCCGCCGCCAATTTTACCAACACTGTTTTTTCTCTCTTACACAATTCCAAGATTAGAAATAGTAAGTAATTTATTTCTGAAAGAAGATTTTTTTTTTTTTTCATTTTCATAGTTTTCACAAAATAATTTCAATATTTTATTAATTTTTTTTATGAATTTCATATTATTTTCAATAATATTATTAATACATTGTTAGTTATGCTGATTGGACATAAAAATTCAAAAAAAAAAGGAAGGGGAGTCTGTGGGGAGCACTCGAATTTAGGAGTACTTTTAATTCACACTTTTTAACAATTAGTAACAATTTCATTCAATACTTTTATTATTTGAAATTTAGAGGTTATCTAAAAGCACTGCGCAAAGTGGCGAATTGTGGCCGATTAATCTTTGTATCCCTAATACAAGCTGTCAATTACGTGATTTTATTAGGTTTTCCACTTACCACTGATTCTTAGTGCTTTTAAAGAATGGAGAATTCAAATTGAGTCTTCCAAAAGGAGGCCCAATCTTGAAAGAAATTTACTTCAATGTAGCTCACCTAGTATATTGATATCTGTTGCATACTCTCATTTGTAAGACCCTAATTTTTCGAAAGAAACGATGGAATGATAATATAGCAAATTTTAACAAATAAATTAAGACTAAAAGTAACTGGATGGATGGAAAATTTATCGAATTGCAGTGTACAATCGAAGCGATTCGAATATAAGGCCGTTTTTGGCTGCATTGTTTTGCGATTGAAAAAGATGCATTGAAAAAGATGTTTATTGAAGCCCTGAAACACATGTCGACAATTTAACAGCTAATTTGTGCTTCATCTACGTTATGTTTTCTACTGTTTAGCTGTAACGGTTCTGAAACGGTGTGTGAGTGGAATCAGAAGGACCTCCAACGGTGAAGTTCTATCTTAGTATACGTTTTATCATCGAAAGTAAACTTCAAGACGTATTGCAAAAAGGGACGTTTTTCTCATTAATCGTGATACAGTAAATCATATTTTATTGCAATTTTTCAATCTATACTAGAATGCAACTTAACTTGACACTGAAAGTCACTACGGGCGGAGTCAATAAGAGCTCACAAGCAGTCAGCGATCTCCTATAATTCGCCAAGTAGGCTGTGACGTTTTATCTAGCTCGTTTTTCATAGGCTAACGTCACGCAAACGCCATGCTGACGTCACGATGTTTATGTCAAGAAACGTTGCATTTTAGTAAAGTCCTTTGTAATCTGAAAGCTACACATACACTGTAATTAATAGATGTTGTTTTTACAGTACAATACTACTAACTTTATATTAACAAACTGTAAAAGCTGCTGCTTTACAGTAATAAACTGTACAATTGCTAATTTTACAGTTTATTACTTTGCAATTTACAGTTTTACCCATTAATGCCTGCCAATTTTTTTCCCAAAGATATTTTGTTTTCTGGTTACAAACAGTGTTTAATGGACAGGAAAAATAATAAAAAATATTATGTAAAAAATAATTGTTTTATTAAGGAACAAAAAATCGTCCCTCAAAAGTTACGATAGATCCCAGAGGGTACATACTTTTTTTACTAAAATTTTTTTCTGCCTACGTTATAATATTTAAAAAGAAATTTTATAAGAAGAAATAAAATCAGCAATTAACATAAACTGGGAAGCTGGGAATCACGTTGAAAACTTAGCTTTTTTTCTTGAGATTGTGTACGATGTCATTTTTGATAAAGAGCATATTAAAACTGCTACAGAGCACACTTTACAATGGTTATGTGCTGCAATCTGTTAATAACGAATTGAAACAATACCAAGGTACTAACTAAACACTATTATTTGGTTGAAATGTTCATTTTGGGGAAATTCATACCCTTTTTTGGACCGTCCCTAAAAAGGGACGCTAGGCATTAATGGGTTAATGTTTTGCAGTGTACAAGGTAAAACGCTAAGCAAACGTATTAATCCATTTATGCCCAGTAGTGTAAAAACGGGACGCTTGTTAGTTACTGCATACAAAAACCTGTAATAGATATATTCTTTTACTAAAGCTGTTTTTCGCAAGTTAAATAGTCCTTCTTCTTGAGAAAACCAGTTAGAGCCACTATTTGGACATCAGAGTTTATTTATTGACAGCTATTTTCAGACAAATCAGTCAAGTAACGATCCAGCATGGGTAGCCACAGAAAGTAAGTTTTTTTTTTTTTTTTTGCGAACCTTTTTTTTCATAAAATTAAACTATTTTAAAATGATTTGCTTAAAATGGATCACAAATGATTTCTGTAATGTTACTTTGCAAAAATAAAGTCAAATAAGGTCGTATTTTGCTCACATATCCCATAAAATATCCCATAAACAGGGCACCTATATAACTTAATAAATATGGCAACGGCAAACTATTTTAAGCCTAAAATGTATGTAAACCATTTCAAGTAAGAGTTTTAAGCAGATGGAGATTGAAAAAAATTGTGAAAAAAAAAAAAACTTGGGCATAAATGGGTTAAAGCAAACCGTAAATAAAAATTTTAAAAAGCAATGCAAACGCGTGCTTGCCATGAGCTAGAATAGAAAAAAAAGAAATCCAAGATGACTTTATTTCTTAGGTATAAAAATAAAGTTAGGAAAGTGTAACTATTATTTTCCACTCTTCAGGTAAGGACCATCAAAACTCGCTTAGAAATGGGAGATTTCTTCAGACGGGAAAATTGTTTGTTCTGCTCGTGTATTATGCAAGTCACGAAATCCCCGAGAGAACACGCAATGATTTAATTTGATAGAGTTGTCTTTCTGGACAGCTAGGTAGAAAAAGTTCCTAAACTATTTGCTGCAAAGATTTCTTTACAATCGAAAAGGATATTTCGATTATCGTCTTTTGAAGATATTTTTACAGAAATGAAAATTGAAAGGTTATTGTTTGAAATGACTCGTTGTTCTGAAATGCTGCGGTGTATAAGTTTCGTTCTTTAGTGGAAATTGTCTCGAAAAAAAACCATTGGCAGAAACGTAGATGAAGCAAAAATTAGTAAATTGATTTCAGACACATGTTTTGGGGCTTTAAACAACCTTTTCTTTTCAAGGAAAAATAGTGTGAGTTTAAAAATGTAAAGTTATCCAAGAAAGCAACAGGTTGGAACAGAAAACAGTGTAATAGTAAAAATATGAAAATCTTGGTTTGGAACGAAAGCTATGCATGCATGAACAAATGCGACTTATAGCCGAACCACCATATGTTTTTCCGTTCACACTACTAGGCTTTAAAAAAGGGTTCCTTGAAGGTTCAAAACACATGTCTGTTATAAATAGGCTAATATATGCTTTACCTATGCCTTCCCTAGCCCCTTTTAATTATATATTTTATTGACCTACTTTAGGTCCAATGAACAAGAAATGAAAAGCTACTAAATTGGTTATTATTTTGTGAAATCCTGAATTCAAATGTTTACGTATTTAGAGAAAGATATGGGAAAATGGTTTGGCTGACAAACAGAGCAATAGAAAGTAATCAGTAATGTATGATCTCCCCAAAAACAACAGTGTTGTAAAAAAAATCCCCCACCAAGAAAACCGTAAATACTCAGCCTTAAAAAGTTATGGTATCGAGTTTTCCCGCCAAGTTTGTGCCAAACTACAACTAACCTGTATGTATAGTTCTTTTAAATTGTTTTCAGTCCTGCCAGACGGGAAGCTTTGTCTTGTGAGGTGGTTGCTTAATGAGTAAAAACTTCCCGCCTGGCAGGACTGAAAACAATTTAAAAGAACTATACATACAGGTTAGTTGTAGTTTGGCACAAACTTGGCGGGAAAACTCGATATCATAACTTTTTAAGGCTGAGTATTTAAGGTTTTCTTGGCGGGGATTTTTTTACAACACTGTTGTTTTTGGGGAGATATCACATGTTTTTGCATTAATATTATTTCTTTGCCTGTTTTTTTTTTCTCTTCAAAATTTACTTTGCATGTTTTTTTTCCCTTCAACATTTTTCTTGGCGGTCCGACATATGTGGTTTTCTTGGCGGCATGCATTTGGTGCAAAAGTTCAAGGATCTTCTTCAGTCTAGGATAAATTTGAAATCAATCACAATGTACCACCCGAACCGACGCAAAACAAAGCTAGTTGCTAACAATACTACGATTAAATTAAAAGTTTAAAAAAAAAACCCCAACCCTTACTGCCGATCTCATATTAAAATGAACTAAATTGAAGATCCCTTTTAAAAGCCTTATGCAATAAAATCAATTACAAATATTTTATTTGTTAACAAATAGAAACTGGCAACAGATGAAATTATAAATCATTGAGTTTTCTTTCCTCGTCGCCCAACAATGACAACATAAATGCTCAGATGTTGAACAGAGCTAGTAGATAGAAATCGGACCAATTTTAAGCATTAATAACTCCGGGGTGCGATGACCCCGGGGGGTAAATTTTGGGAAAACGTCCTCAATGTCTCATCGAGAATATTCATACCAAAAATCAACACTAAAGACCCCCGGGGAGAAAAGATACGGAAACTAAAAACGAGGGGGGAGGGGGTGGGGGGTCGAAAAAACCCCTATGCCGAGCTTTGGGACAAAATAAATGTGGGTGCAAAAGCAGAGCTCAATCCGAGTTACCGTTTAGTCTGGACCCCTGCCAAACAATTTTTAAAAAGTGCGAAAAATAGCGATTTTTTAACCTTTATCATCCCTCCCCCTGAGGGTCCTGGATGTTTTGCTTCAGTATGTGCCGTCAGGGGCCGTTGGAGATTGAGTATACCAAAAATGAACTCTAGGGATTTTTATGGGGCTGAGATACAGAGGGGGGAAAACCCCGGGTTGGTTACTCGCGTAATCAGTCCTTAGTCGCTCTTTTACATTTTTCTTGGCGACGTAAATTTCTTGGCGGATTGTATTTAGTTTTCTTGGCGGGGCGGGACGCTCCCGCGTCCCGTGATATAGAGTGGTGGATAAATTGATCGAAACCAAATATGTACATGATTTGAACTTTGAAGTAGGCTTAAAAGTTCAATGTAGAGCTATGTAATCTGTCTAGAAGGACGCGAAATACTTTTAAACATTTCAAGTACAATTGATGCGAGTTTTTTTGTTTTGTTTTTTTTGTTTTTGTTTATTTTTTTCTTATTTTTAATATTGACTGCATCAATATAGTAATAATTCACTCCAAATAGAACAAAAATATTTTCATCAGAAGATGTATAATTGATTTTGTCTGAAACATAAAAAATGATCAACTGTATGCAAAGTGGAAAAATCCCTTGACAACGGGACCATATAGGCCTACAAATGAAGATTAATGTTTTTTTTTTTTTTTAATAAGCAGATTTTCTCTTTGAAAACTATAGTTGGAGTGACGTGTAACTACAATTTATGTCTTAACGAGTATTAACTACATAAATTAATTTTTAACTCAGATCACTTTTTTTTTCAAAAATTCATTTCTTAACTCATTTGAAATTAAAGTATCAATATCCATAATAATTATTACAACTAATATATTTTATGAAAGGTAAATATCGCATTGAACCAAAAAAACATTTCTGCTCAGATTAATTCAAGTTTAATTTTTCGTACTTCAGTACTGTAAGTTAAAGTAAAACTCCTTTTTGTCTTGAAATTCTCCCTCTCATTTTGATAAATAACGTCCTCTTCATCACACCCTGAATGGAAGCCTTTAAAAACTTTTTTTTAAGTTATCAAAACGATGGAAGATTAATGCCAAAACAAACATTTATCAAGAAGCTCTTAGAAAGAGAAGGAAAAAAATATGCTCCTTTTATTTCGCGAGAGGAAAGGTGCGTCTTCTATGATTGTGCTTGTTTTATGGAGCAGATAGTCGCTACCATCATTCTTTGCGGAAACAGTTATTTTTCACTGCTATCGGTTTGTTAGGGACTGCTTTTACAGGAGTGAACTGCCTTCTGTGCTTTTCAATCGCAGGCGTCATGTAACATGATTCATAAAGTTTTCGTTCAGATAGGTTTTTTTTCTTCAGGTTTTGGCGTTTTGTTGTTTATTCAAAGGGTGGATTTATTACTTTCATACTACAGACAAACATGGATTGTAACAAAAATGATTAAAATATGGTTTTATTGCATTTTTTCTTTACTAAAGCATTTGCCATAATATTTAAATAAATAGATAAATTTATAGACTGACACACATATATATGTATATATATATATAGAGAGAGAGAGCTACCGATAAAAGTTTAATTAATTACTCATGTGGATACACAAACAAATATGCATAGCTATCTTGAAACTATAAATTAGACATTTTCCGTTTCATTGTTTGAATTGAAAATCTAGAAAATGTTTCTATACGAGGGCAAGGTGAAAAGTTCTCGGCCTGACAATGAAAAACTGCGATTTTCAGGTCAAAAATGGTTTTATTTCTCTACATAGTCTCCCTTGACCGCAACACACTTGGTCCACCGCTTCTCCAACAACAGAATTCCTTCCCGGAAGTAAGAGTCTGGAAGGTCGTCAAAATACTCATTTACGGCCCTTTCAACTTCTTCATTTGATGAAAAGCGCTTCCCAGCGACAAATTTTTTCAAGTTTGGGAACAGATAAAAGTCCGAGGGGGCCAGATCAGGAGAATAGGGGGGATGGTCGAGCAAATCATACCCCAAATCCCGCAGTTTTCCCATTGCCAACGCTCCTTTGTGTGCTGGTGCGTTGTCTTGGTGAAAGATGATTTTCTTTTTCTTTAAGCCAGGTCTCTTTTCTCGAATTTTGGAATCCAGCTGGTCAAGTAGGTTAGAATAATACTCTCCTGTAATTGTTCTGCCCTTTTCTAGATAATCAATTAACAGGATCCCTTCGCATCCCAAAACACGCTGGCCATAACCTTTCCGGCAGATGGGATCGACTTCGCTTTCTTTGGCGCTGAACCACCGGCTTCCACCCACTGCTTTGACTGCTGTTTCGTTTCTGGCGTGTGATGGTGGACCCATGTCTCATCCATGGTGACAAATCGCCGCACAAAGTCTTTCGGATCCCTGTTGAATCGGTCCAAAGACTGCTGCGAGAATCGTTTTCGCATTTGTTTTTGGTCGACAGTCAGCAAATGCGGCACCTATCTTGCGCAGAGCTTGCGCATGCCTAATTCTTGGTGCAAAATATTGCGCACCCGTTCTTCTGATATCCTCACAGACCCAGCTAACTCACTTACCTTCACTCGTCGATTGTCCAACACCAGATCATGGACTTTTTCGATGATTTCCGGTGTGGTTGCGGATTTTGATCGTCCTTCACGTGGGTCATCGTCTAGGGATGTGCGACCCCGTTTAAACTCAGCTGCCCACTTTTTAACGGTTGACAGTGAAGGTGCAGAGTCCCCGTAAACTTTTATCAACTTTGGATGAATTTCGTTCGGGGTTAACCCATCCAAAACGAAGAATTTTATAACGGCACGATATTCAACTTTTTCCATTTCAGCAACAAAGACGCCAGATGGCTACTGAAAAAATTTGTGTAAAAAAAACTACTTGAGCGAGCAAGTTGGACTTTGTCATACGAACTAATTACTTATGCACCCATACCGGAAGCATAATTGTTTACCGATTACTTCGCCATCTCTGTGTCAGGCCGAGAACTTTTCATCTTACCCTCGTATATGGGCGATTCTCTGTAAACTCGTCATTTTTCACACGAGATCTGTCCGGGCACGGTTTTTTGAAATGTTCGTATAATTATAATACTATTGCTCAGAAAATGAATCTATTACTTTGGTTTGAAAGAGGGACAATTGAAGCTTGTGTTTTTCTGATAAATCATGATAGGGGGTAAGTCCCCCGCCTAGTATAACTAGGCAGGGGACTGTGCCAGGTGACTGTGTTTTTGCTCTTTGTTGCGTAATATCTGCAAAACTATTGGAACATAATTAGTTACGAGACTACCTATAAATTTAGGCATTCGTGGACATAATAACTAATATGTTTTATAATTAAATTAATCGACATTAATAAAATCACTTCCCAGAGGACTGTTTTCGCAACGACCCTGATGCATACTTTCATCACAAATGTGGCTCTCAAATTAAGGAAAGTAGCGTTTCAACACCGTTCTCGGCGATTTCGGCAAATTCACACTGATTACTTTAAACTTCATGCCAAAAAGAATTTGCAAAAGTTATAGATTTTTCGTATTACAGCTTTGAATTTGTTGCAGGGGACTGTTTGAAAAAACTCCGGACAGAATTTACATGACAATTTTAAGTTTTAGAAATACGTAATTATACCTTATTTCATAAGAAAAATATAGCTTCATTATTCTATTTTTAGATATTAATTGCCAAATTTATGTAGTGTTAATAGGTTTTTTGAAATACTATCTTTAACAGTTAGACTATGGGATTGGGACAGCCAGGGGACTGTGTTTTTGGTGCTTAGATAATTTATAGAAAAAAAATTAAATGGTTATCGCTCCAAATGCTATTGGGCCACAAAATATTAATGCTTTACTTGTATTAAGAGTGATAATTACTTTATTACACTTTATTATTTTTAAAATACTCAGTCCGGACAGCCAATTACCAATTTACAGAGAATCGCCCATACATTTGTTAGAAGCATATAAGTATAAAATAATAAGTATGAAAGATAGTGTAAATTAAATATGTGAGTGAAAACCGAACACTTGACAGATTTAAAGCAGCTAAAATTGTTCAGGCAAACAGAAAAATGCACAAAAGATAGAAATACATATACATAGGGAGGAAGAACACAATATTTTACTTTTAAGTCACCGAAAGCTACAAGAAAAAAAAATCAAATTGATGTACATATTATATAGGTACTAGGAGGCAAATGCCGTCCTATTGGACATTCATAGATTCCCCCCTAAAGAGAGGGGTTAAGGGGGCGTCTCGCCTTTCTTCCCTCTCAATGACATCTGAAGGATTGGAATCAGGAATGAACTCTGGTCGATGAACAATTCCAATCATTCGAATGAACAGGGAGGGCAGACCCTAACCCCAACAATAAAAAGGCTTGTCTCATTACTGGCAACACATTTAGCATTGCTCATAATACTCAGGTAGAGGAAGTATGATGATTTTTTTGTACTCAGACAACTTTCTGAAAGTTTTCGGAAAGTAGAAATATTAGCAAAATATAATAGTAATCCAAATGTCCGCTTTCCTCAGCTTCGTTTCCATTCACGTATTTCAAAATGGCATAAGTATCTTTTTACCTTTTTCTAATTCACGTGTATGAAATTTCTTGCTATATTAAGTAACTTGCTATTTTGCAGATTAACCGAGCTTTAGGCAGAAATCCTCTTATAGCAGCAAACAGAGCCAAAAAAACTGGTAGCTAATATTTATCATTGTTCTCTCAGGGATTAAAGCTACTGTTCCAAATTTGGAAATATAAATCGTTAATCATTACATAAAACGATATAGTGTTTAAAGAAATCTCTTTTTTTTTGTCGTGTCTATGACTTAGCCGAACTAAATAACTCCATGGATCCTTATAACTGCTTTGGAAATATCATTAAATATCTCAAATAAGAAAATACAGTCATATTTTTAATTGGGGCTATACAACTCTTCTTTTACTCATCTAAAGCATTATGAAGTGCATATTAAAGCTGCAATTTTCTAAGGTCACAGTAATTAATGGCTTTAAAGAGAGCCACAGGGGACATCTTAAATAGGAGCCGTAGGAAGTTCATGTTTGGAATTATCTATTAATCCTTGTACTTTAACGTTTCTCTTATTCTCTTCAGTAACGAAGTTTATTACGTTAGAGCTGTTAAGAACTTTAGTAGAATATTTATGAAGTCAATAAAATGTCTCGAGGCTAAGTTGATTCAGAATTTATGAATAGTTTAAACATCGATAAGTTTCCTTAACTAGTAACATAGTTTCCGAAAGGTTAATTAAACAATATAAATTTTAATCCGAATACTATATTTATATATAACTTTGTAATATTTCTCTAGATGTTACTTTTAATGCTGTATGGAAATTTTGAAGAAAGTCATTTGTTATTCTTCTTATGCAAATGATGTTATAGCATAGAGATTTGTTTCTAAAATGAAATATTTTACCTTAAAACACTATTAATTGCACTGTAAAAAATAGTGTTTTTACAGTATAATACAGCTAATTGTATAGTAATAAACTGTAAAACTTGCTAATTTTACAGTAATAAACTTTTTGCAGTGTATCCCCCCAACCATTAGTGTTTTCTCTGGACTTCAAAAGGTCATAGGAAACATTTAAGATTCATACCCTTTTAAAATGGTCCAGTTACTATGTCTATTTTCTTTAATTGTTAATAAAGTTAATTGCGTTCCTTTTCTTCTACAGTGAAAGTAAATTTCAAATTGCCACTACATATCATTAACACAGATAACCCCCGTTTCTAGAACGTTTAAATAAAGGACCGTAGAATTGAATGATATTACAGCAGATGATGTATTTCATCTAAGTTACTGCTTCATTAGGGGAAAACCGCTTATATTGGACCACTGCTTAAATTGGACCTCGGGCTTAAAATCTAATACAGAGGTCTGTGCTACACTTTAACAGTAGAAATATAAAGTTTTATGAATAAAATCAATGTGTATGAAGTTTCACCAGTCTTCGAACTGTTTAGCGTGAGTTACGGCTAGATTTGTGTTGAAAACGTGCGAAATCTTACTTCGCGGACTTGTTTTTAGATAGATAACTCAAAAACTTGTGAATTGAGGTAAAATGCTGTTACAGTATTGTAATCTGTGCTTAATAAGGATTACATCGATGTATTTGCATGCGTGATTGTGATAATTTTTGACAGAGCAATGAGCTGAAGAGTAAAAAATGGCATGTTTTCCTTTATTGGACCGAAAAAAATTTCCTATATTGGACCGGTGGTCCAATTTAAGAATATGATTTTAAACAAGATTTTTTATTAATCGTAACATAAAATAAGTGACTCGTCTTATTTAATAGCGTAATAAAAATTATTTTAAGTATATTTCAGCACCTATTCACGAAATTCATTTAAACTTTTTTATGAAGCACATTTTTATCAAGCAGAAGCGGCAACTTTTTAAAATGTTTTTTTTTTTCTCTCTTCATCCATTAAGCTGCAGTTTCAGGTTGTTAAACATAGTTATTAACTTAAATAAAATTTATGCTGGTTTGCCGAGAGAAAAATATGAAATTCTTCGATATTTTCGAAAAGGTTTTAAAAGGAAACAATTTATATGCTACTTAACCCAGGTAGCACAAATAACCTTTAAACGTTTTATAAATTTTTTAAGCTGTTGTTCAACGTTAATAACCATTTTACAACGTTTAAAAACGAAGTGTGTACTTGAGAAATGTTCAATGAAGATGAAGCCAGTCTTTTCACTGTCCAAAAAGTCCCAAAATATATTGACTTATAGAGATAAGCACCAGGTTAGAGCAGTAATGAGTGGTGAACGTGGTAGAAACACACTGGTTATTTGCTGTATGAGTGCAACAGAATTGCAAGCTCCCCATGCTTATTTTCAAAAGATTACGTACCATGTATGAATTTATCCTAAAAACATCCCCTGGTGAGCAATATGCTTGTTCAAACAAAAAGTCGGATCACAAACGATAATTCGCACAATTGATACAGCATTTCATAAAAACTGTTAAGCCAAACAATGTAAAAAAATGTCCTTCTATTAATGGATAAGCACAACACTTACATAAAGAGCATTGATGCAATAAACTTGGCTAACAAGAAGGATATAATAATGCTTTCTCTTTAAGTACTTAATGCACGTAGATGCATTATTCAGTCTGTCTCCATATTTTAATCGAGAATGTGATACATGGATTCGAAAGCATCCAATAAGATCCATTATCTAATATCGCATAAGGGAACCGTTTGGTAACTCTTATGGGCAAACGGCAATCCAGGCCATGGCAAATGCTGTAAATTGATTCCAAAGAACAGGAGTTTGGCCTGTTGATTGACAGGTGTTTAATGACATTGACTTGACTGCAGCAGAATTAGAGGCAAGTAGTCCAGATAATACTACTCAAAGTGAATAGGTTACATGTTCGATGTAAGTTGTACACCATGCAGGGAACGATAAAAATGTCACGGGGCCCTAGGCCAAAATTTTTTTTGGGGCCCCTGTACTGAGGCTTTACAATATTAGGCATTGAATCAACAAATTTAGCCATTAACAAGAGCAATTTTGGCCATTTAAGGGCCCCTAAATTCAGGGGGCCCTAGGCTTGACCTAGTTGACCTATTCAGTAATCAGGCCCTGACACCATGTACAAGAACTAGCTACGACTTAAATTAGTACAAGTTCTGCAGAATTGGCGGATAGTTCTCATCAAAACATGATTGTCAACGCTAACTATGATTTTGTTAAGCTGGCTCGCTTATAACCTTTGCCTTAAAAAATAGAAGGGAAAAAAAGGAAGGCTATCTCAGCAATCATTCTAACGCCGTATAAAAGAGGCATAGAGCAGAAAAAGTCACACAGGAAGAAACAAGAAACTGCACAAAACAACTGTTATTGCAATATTTGCCATAGAGATGTAGTGCAAAGCATGATTAGGTGTACGAAATGCCATCGGCGAGTTTATCAACACTGTCTAAGTGAGGCCGAAGCAAAAGAAATTCCATTGCAAATCCTGGAGAAAAGCTGTATAGTTCAAATGTAACTTATTCTATGATTTCCTGGTACGGTCCAATTTAGGAAGCGCATGGTTCAATTTAGGTGCATATAATCCTAAATTGGACTTTTGCAACTTTTTGTGAGATTATTTGTTTTAAAATAATTTTCATATTTTCAGAAAATATCAGCTCCTATGGCGGTTCCTGATTAAGTTCAGCTTACGATGCCCTATTTTGCATTTCTGTTTCGCTTCACATTGAGCGACACAGGCATTCTGTTCTTAATGGGTCCAATATAGGCGGTCTTCCCCTACAATAGACCGACAATCAGTCCTGTTTTTGGACTAATCAAATAATTTACGGTACAATCAAATGGTATATCTGCGACTGATGTATATTTATTCTAGTTCATGATTTATTATAATAGATCGATGGTTAATATAATTGTTAAATAATTTCAATAATTCAGCTTCATAATGGACATGCATATAACATGAGCACCATTTGAGTTTTAACACTGAAAGAACAATTACGGTACACATAATGTGCTCACTCAGAACTATATTATTAATTATCGTACAAATAATTTATAAATTTTATTTTCTCACATTCTTGAGACATCCTAATTCTAATTTTAGCAAACAATTTTTTTTTTAAATACGCTTATTTTTATTATGATTATTATTTGAAAACACCGCAAAATTCAAGATTTTACTTAACAGCTGTTGAATCACAAAGAATTGAAAGGAAAAAAAATACTGATAAAATCATAAAAAAATAGATAAATTTCTAACGAAAACGCTTTTAAAAATATAAAAATAAACACAACAAAAGTTTAATTTAAAAGCCTCTGATAACGTTTTGAAATTTATTTTCCTTGTGAAAAATCTTTCTGCTCCTTTCAGTCAAAATGTAATTAATATGTAAATATAAATCTCTCAAACTTTGTCCGTATATTGTATCTAAACATGTTTCGCATGTACTCTGTAAAAATTGAATGTTGTGTTTACTGTATAATACAGCTAATTTTATGGTAATAAACTAAAAATTGCTAGATTTACTGTAAAAACTGTAAAATTGCTAACTCTACAGAAATAAACCGTAAAATTACTAATTTGACAGTTTATTACCGTGCATTTTACAGTTTTAAACTGGAACCTCTGCTGTCAGTATATACTGTTGTTTTTACCGTATAACACAGCTAAATTTTACTGCAATAAATTGTAAAATTTCTGACTTTAGAGTAATAAACTGTAAAATTGCTAGTTTTAAAATTTGTTACAGTTCATTTTACAGTTTTAAATTGGAACTTCGGCATCCAATAATATACTGTAAATTCTTTACAGTGTAGTAGTAAGTTTCTTTTTTAGATAAAAGCTTAAATAATTCAAGCCTTAAACTAATTCAAGCCTTTTCATTGAAAAAGCTGCCTTTTGCTTGAATAGGTTATTAGTAATCAATACCTGCTTACTTATACATTCCCTCCTCGCATCCCAAACGCACCTCGTGTTATTATTGCTTCCATCGATTGCAGTCGCACAACAGTCACTAATTAATCGTATTAATTTGGGAAGAGGTATTAGTGGGCATTACAATGAGACTATTAGGAGAGGCTACAATTCATTGGGTTCCGACGAAGTGGCTGTTTTTGTTTTATTCCACGGCAGCTGAAGCGCGTTGCATTGCTTCTAGTGTTTTTTTTTTTTTTTTGGTGGTGATTTCTTCTACCTTTGTTTCTTCTTCAATGTGTAATAGGAAAATATCCCCTTAGAATTGTTTGAAGCAGTGGTTTCAAACTACAGTAACCGTCACTAACAAAATCACTGAATTATAAAATCAGCCACTTTTTGGAATCAAATCTGCAGGAACCGAATCCTTACAATATCAAAACATGTTAAAACTTTCCTTTAATGGAATCAGTATTGCCGTTTTATTAAATCAAGTTTTTGGAAAGCGTGCGTTAATAATTTGAAAACGACAGCTATAATTAGGTTGGAATTGCCACGCACATAATAAATTCCAAAGTTATGTAGGACCAAGTTGTGGAAGAGTCTCGGAAACTGAAGAAATGCATGCCAAATTTGCACTCTTCGGTGTATATACGATTTCCGTTAATCAAACATCTATACGCCAGTATTTTAACCCATTTATGCCCCAGTTTTTTTAAACTTTTTTTTTTTTTTTTTTCAATTTTTATCGGCTTAAAACTCTTACTTGAAATGGTTTACCTACATTTTAGGCTTAAAATAGTTCGCCGTTGCCATATTTATTAAGTTATTTAACGTCCTGTTTATGGGATATTTTGAATATATGTAAGCAAAATACGGCCTTACTTGACTTTACTCGTGCAAAATAACATTATAGAAGGCATCTGTGATCAATTTTAAGCGAATCGTTTTAAAATAGTTTGATTTTATGAAAAAAAAGGTTGCAAAAAAAAAAAAAAAAAGCTTACTTTCTGTGGCTACCCATGCTGGATCGTTGCTTGACTGATTCGTCTGAAAATAGCTATCAATAGTTAAACTCTGATGTCCAAATAGTGGCTCTAGCTGGTTTTCTCAAGAAGAAGGACTATTTAACTTGTGAAAAACAGCTTTAGTAAAATGATATACCCATTGCAGGTTTTTGTATGCAATCACTAACAAGCATCCCGTTTTTAGGACACTGGGCATAAATGGGTTAAGATCCGTCTGCATATAAAAATGCCAATTTGAAGAAGTTTACTGGATTTTGAAACTTTTAAAACTACATAGAAATACAGAAATTTATTTACTTTTCAGATAATTGACCGTTAAAATTCTTTTCTTTAAGTGTAGGTATGCCGCTTTATAAAATCAGATGTCCTCAGGATAAATGTGATTTTAATGAACGGTGGGCACTGTACTGAAAGTATCTCTCTTATACCAGAAAGCAATTTAACTTGACACTAAACGTCACTACGCGCGGAGCCAATAAGAGCTCAGAAGCAGTTAAGGATCTCCTCTAATTCGCCAAGTAGGCTGTGACGTTTGATCTAGCTCGTTTTTCATTGGCTGACGTCACGCTGACGTTACGACGCCAGTGTCAAGAAACCTTGCAGCGTAGTATAGCTTGAATTATAGCAACAAAAGCTGATATTAAGCTACCGGTTTTTCACTTTAGCTCTTGTAATGTTAAGTAAAGAATTAAATATTACGCTTCTTGACGGTAGAGCCATCGGGATTGGATAAAGCCCTCGATCTTGAGTGGCTCCCCTAACCTTATTATAAATCTACACAGCAAAAAATTGAACTGTTGTTTTTACAGTATAATAGTGGCAGCAGAGGTTCCAATTTCAAACCGTAAAATGCACAGTAATAAACTATAAAACTAGCAATTTTACAGTTTATTACTGTTAAGTTACAAAAATTGTCCTTTTAGTGTTAAAACTCAAGTGGTGCTCATGTTATATACATATCCATTATGAAGCTGAGTTATTGAAATTGTTTAAGATTATTTTAATCATCGATCTATTACAATAAATCATGAACTAGAATAAATATACATCATTCGCAGATATACCATTTGATTGTACCGTAAATTATTTAATTAGTCCAAATATAGGATTGATTGTCGGTCTATTGTAATGAAGCGGTAACTTAAATGAAATACATCATCTGCCGACATACCATTCAATTCTACGGTCTTTTATATTTAAACGTTTTAGAAACGGGGGTTTATCTGCGTTATTGTGTCAATGATATGCAGTGGCAATTTGAAATTTACGTTCACTGTAGAAGAAAAGGAACGCAATTAACTTTATTAACAATTAAAAAAAACAGACATAGTAACTGGACCATTTTAAAAGTGTTTGAATCTTAAATTTTTCCCACGACCTTTTGAAGTCCAGGGAAAACACTAATGGGGGGGGGGGGATAAACGATAAACTGCAAAAAATGAACTGTAGTTTTTACAGTATAATAGTGGCAGCAGAGGTTCCGTTAATTCCGAATTTCAAACCGTAAAATGCACAGTAATAAACTGTAAAACTAGCAATTTCACAGATTATTACTGTTAAGTTAGAAGTTTTACAGTTTATTGCAGCAAAATTTAGCTGTTTTATACTTTAAAAACAACAGTATAATATTGGCAGCAGATGTTCCAGTTTAAAGCTGTAAAATTCAAGGTAATAAACTGTAAAATTAGTAATTTTGCAGTGCATTACTATATAATTAGAAATTCTATAGTTTAGGTACTGTAAAAGTAGAAATTTCAGTTTATTACTGTAAAATTAGAACTTTTTAGTGTATTACTATAAAATTAACAAGTAGTAAAAACAACATTTATTTCGTACAGTGTAGGGGATCCAGAACGCATATACGATTTTAAAATATTTATTTTTTTATCGATAACATGAGAAATTTCCAAAAAAAAAAAAAAAACCATGGCTACAACTACTAACACAAAATTTATTTCAAGTATTTAATTTGTTAACAAAGAGGAACTATTTGCAGATAAACAGTTTTAAAAAATAGATTCGTTTTTCCTTGTCAGTCAATAATGAAGTTTTTGCTTACTACGTGCACAATGAAATATAATTGTATTTCAAATATGTTTTCAAAAGTTATAAGTCGAGTTCTAAAACATTTGGAAGTCCAAGCAAATTCTATTAAATGTAGACAAGTTCGTTCTTCCGAATTTTAATAATATTTTAAATATTCGAGTAAGTTTTCAGAACCAAACTTTCATAAGATGTTCATTTTTACGGTTTTTAACCAACAACTTCGGTAAGTCCAACAGAGATTATACCCATTTAAAATACTCTCTGTCAAGTCTCATTTCGAACAAAAAAGTTTATCCAAACCGGTCCGGCTGTTTTGGAGCTACGGTGCCACAGACAGGTACACAGGTAACCAGAAATGTCCAGGTATGTCCTTCAGGTTTGCTTCTGGGGTTGAAAATTAGATATTTTAATCGTGAGTTTATACAAAGTTATGTTATACTTGTATTTATTTACATTCAAAAATTATTGTTGTTTTTCTTTTTCTACTTAAGATACCATAGCAACCTTTTTTTTTTCTTTTTGTCATTATTTCATTTATATCAGTTGTTTATTACAGAACATTTATTTTAATGACAAGACTATCAAAAAAAGAAAACTTAGTACGACAAAATTTTGAATGTCCAGCAGTTTCATATTAGTCTTAAAATGAAATGCAAATTAACTAAAACTTAGAAAAATAAGTAAATAACTAAATGACCTTTAAAAAATAAAATAAACAAACTGCTCTCTTTTTCGCTTTTCTTATATTCCATTCAATGGTAGTTTGAGGGGCTTGTTTTATTAAGGTGTTGGTGTTACTTTTAAAACTAATAAATGTCAATTGATAAATTTTAAGTTCGGTATTATGGAAAAAGATCTTTGCACCAATTCCTTAAAATCTAAAATAAAGAAAATGCTAAATTTCTTTGGATAAAATAAGGGATAAAACCGAAAAATAAAAATGAATGGAATGCACTTTTCTCATTTTTTTTCCTTGAAAAAAAATATACTAGCAGGAACTTTTGGGATAATCGATGAATTTAAGAACATCCAAAAATCCAATCTTGCCTTGAACACAAAAGAAGAAAAAACAGTCTCCCGACTTAAGAGGGAATAAAAAAATTGGCATAGGTAGATGCTTTGGCAGAATTCTGAGTTCGTGTATTGTTTTGGATTTTCTAGGCTCAATTTATCGTGTACATAACGTAAAGGGGGTATACATCTCTTTTAAATTATTTTCCCTTGCAACAAAAAAATGGAGGAGATTTATCAAATGCTTTTATCACTTTTATTCATACAATTTGGATGAGAGAAATTATAAAAATTGATGTCAGTATTAAGAAAGGAAAAATAAATATTATGAGTTGAAGTTTTAACAAGATAAACTAATACTGAACTTAATATTATACTGCGTTTAAAGTTCTGAATGCAATAATTCATGCGTAAATCACTCAATAGGGAGTATCATTGTCATGTTTCTATTTAAGTGAATACTGGTCGGTCTCATTTCAGATTGTCAGAAAATTTTTATTATGAACATAAATATGAGCAATTGAGGATTTTGAAAGTTCCTGCTATGTTAAAAAATCAGGAATATTCAAAATCCTCAATTGCAAAACACTGTTGGGACACAGGCCATACATTTGTTTTCTACGAAGCGAAGATTATTTGCAGACCTTCAACTGTGGGCGAGTTGGATGTCTTACCACCTAATTCACCGTTAACCAAGCCCCGTGGCCTGAACCACGGGGTTCAATAACTCGGGGTTGAGATTGTTGCCACGCGGTTAAAAATTCGGTATTCACTGGCAAAATTAACGCCGGAGTTACCCAACTTCCAGGTAACTCAACTGAGCGAGCAAATCAGGCATCCTATTGGTTAAAAAAAGTCACATGATTTACTACGTCATTTGTTTACATTTCGAGTTAACTAAGGTTTGCGTTGAAAGTAGTGATTTCTTACTATTGAAATTTAATTAACACAGCTCACAGCCCATTACTAACGAAATATTTGTCATAAAAAATAAAGAATATAATAAGAGTTTCACGGAATCGTGGGTGAAAACGTGGAAATCGCCGCAGTCGTAGAGCTCCTATTTCCGCCATTGCTTTGACTTATGTTATTAATGTTTACATGTATTGCGCATACTCAGAGAACAAACCACGCATTTAACCTTGCTCTCAGAGCTTGGTTAAGTTTCTCAACCAAACGTGGTTTCGGAAACCTGTCAGCGCGTAGTTAAAGCAGTGGTCGGAAGTAGCGCGCTACAAGTAGCGCGCTACTGTAGTAGCTATATTTTTTAGTAGTTTGTAGAGTAGCGCACTACTTTTTTAAAAAAGTAGAGTAGCGAGTAGCGCGATACAAAAAAGTAGTAGTTTGTAGCGATTTCTAGAAACTACTTTAAATTAAATAAATTAATTAATTAATTAAAAAAAAGGAACGAAGGAAAAAAACAAGGTGGCTCTTGTGGCGAATATTCGTAAAAATTGCAAAAAAAAATCTAAAAAGGACAAATTTTAGCAAAAAAAAAAAAGGGAACAAAAAGGAAAAGTAACAAATAAAGTCAAAGACAATTCCTATTTATATTCCATATTCGAATGAGGTAATTTTTTAATCTAAGCCACTTTTCGAATTTTTTCGGTCGATCCTCAAACGGTGTATTCTTTTTATTCATTTATTTTTTAAAAAGTAGCGGAGTAGCAACTACATTTCAAAAGTAGTGTAGCTCGCTGCATTTAAAAAAAAGTAGTTGTAGCTGTAGTTAACTACATTTACAAGAAAGTAGTTGTAGTTGTAGTTCGCTACAAAAAATATGTAGTTTTTCCAACCACTGAGTTAAAGTTGACGGTGAATACGAAGTAGGCGGTAACTCCGGGTTAAGGGCCGGTTTAACCACGCTTGGTTAACAGTGAATAAGGCGGTTAGAGGCTTTTTATGTTGATAATAATTTAAGCAATATTTGTGACGAATCCTTTGCAGTTCAGCTCATCTCACCTTTAAATTTGCATCCACCGATAAAGCTACGTCCAATCCTGGCTCGGCACATACTGACACCTTATTGGCCTAACTTTTGCTCTTTTTATATTTAAACTCTTCCAACGGATTGTTTTTTCTATTTTTTGCTTGGCACCGACGAAGGAGACTAGGGCCTTCGAGATATGTATGCCTCTTTTAAAATTTTACCTACTTGTGCTTTTAAAGCGTTGCTTTTTGCTTCCATCAAACTTATTTATGTTTAAGCACCTTCACGAAAAAAATATGCCAGTATATGCAGTTATCTTGTAAAATCATCAGCAGCTTAGAAGACAAATGATTCAGAATAGTTTAAAGTCGCATCACATTTAAAAAACATTTTTAACACTGCGAAAAAAACATAAATGCACAATACTATCTCTTTCTTTGACATAATAAAAGAAATCAAACTGAATCATATCCGGCTTTTTTTTTCTCTTCGTGTTTAGCCAATAATTCATCCCTGTCTATGCAGGGAGAAAATTTATTCGCATAGTTAGATTCCTTTATGGCTTAAAAACATCAAATATTAAAACAAGATTAAGATTTAAGGGCTAAATTTCGCGACGGCACAGAAAATTACAGCTGCATATTTCTTACAAATTGTGTTGACCCCGCTGCTCGATGAAGCGACGCAAATGCCGCATTGTCTGCTGGAGGCATCGTTGGATTTTTATTCATGTGAGTTAAGCTCTGAGATTTTGAACGTTAATGGGGACGTTTTATTTTAGTGTTTTTTCTCATGAAAAGCAAGGGTTTTTATTGCGCATTTTAATATTTATGGACCTGAATCTTAATATTTTGTTGCTTTCACGGAAGATACGGAAATTTTAAGTAAAGTGCTTCGTAGAGTTTTTATGATACGAGTATTCAAGCTCAAATAAATTTGAAGAATTGTGTTGAACCTTTTTTCTTTTTCGGTTAATTTTAAAATGTAAAGAACAAGGTAGAGATTTCATGAAAAGAAAAAACTGTGATTTCTTTTTTATTTTCTACGCTATACGAATAAATGAAAAGGTACTGTCTGTCCATGAAATCTGTGCCTGGCTTTCGCGAACAGTTCCACTTAAAAAAGGGTAGATGGGTTGTGGGTTATAACTTTCCGAAGTTTTCAATTTAAAACTTGCATTTGCTATATCCTTTTGACATATTCAACTAAACTATGTATTTGAAATTAGCATCGTTCTACGTTGCTTGATACGGCTCAAAATGCTTTTTATTATTTTTCGCCTTATTGTTATCTTAACTAACACCCCTATTTTGGTAAGATCGGTCAAGACCTGACGCATGCGTAAATTCGCGGAAGCTTTTACCAAAGAAGATTAGACAGTACATGCCGTATTCTGAAAGATTGCTGCTTTCCTGAAGTTCTTATTTTGACACAACTCCAAAGCTATACAGTCGACGCTCGATATAACGACCATCTCCGTCCGACAGAAAAGGGTCTATATAACGAGTGGTCGCTATAAGAGGTAGAAAATAGAGTATATTGGGATAGAGTTGGGCTTTTCCCACCGGTCGTTATGTTGGAATATTCTTTATAACGAGTGGTCGTTATAACGAACGTCGACTGTATTAAAATTACAGATGCTATAATATATGTTATTCGTTATACATTTTTTTTTTTCATGTAATGCTTCAAAAGGCTTTTTTTTTTTTTTTTTTGTTACAAACGATGTTACTAAGCTACATATTTAAAAAAATGTTCTTCTCTTTTTCAGTTTGCTTTCCTATAATTATTGAACACCAATAGGGTTACTGGATTTTTAAATTCACCAAACATGAAACTTAGACGCTTTGCATTTGTTTTTAGGAAATTTTAAAACTAAATAAATAAATACACAAAGAAAACTCAATGAAAATAAATAAATACTAAATCGCGTAGTTACACTAGAAAAAAGGATTTGAAAGCATTATGTAATTTACTTTAGCAAAACACATTAAAATGTAAAATCTTTAATTACAAGCAAACAAAAAAGAATTTTGAAAGCTACTTCCTATATTTTCTTTTTCATATACTTTGCCTTCAGTTACAAAAAAAATGCATAAAATAAAGAATGACAATAATTTTGTGCTTATTTTGTCTTATATTTAATATTTTTATACCTCTTGAAAATGGGTTTCAGAAAAAATGGGGTGTTAAGAAAAAACCCGAAATGCTTGCATTTCGATTCTTTATTAAATTACTTCTTTATCAGCCACTTCTAATACACAATTTTCTTAAAATACTATTGTTGAAAATTGTTTGTCTTAACATATTGTTACTTTTTATGCTTTTGAAGGAGAAAAAATTATGACAACTTAAAGAAATACAAAATTCATGAGGTAAACTATTTTCTCCCCAGTATGCAATCATTAAAAAGAGCCATTTGAATTGAAGAACAAAAAATAACGAAAAAACCCAAAAACGAAAATTATTTTCTTATATATTTATTTGAATGTAGTCGGTCATTAATGATACTTGAAGAACATTTTTATACTAAACGCATCCTAAAAAAATAAACATTTTTGAAGGAATGTTTTTTCGCCATCATTTCTGCTTGTTCGTAGAGCACAGCTGTTGTCGCCATAAATCAACCGTGTCACAACACATTTTTATTTCTCTTCTCTTCTTAATATTTTTGCATTTGTAACTTAAAAAGCAATTAAGAGAAAATATTTCTTTTGGTCAAAGCATAAATTTAGGAGTGAAAAATTTTTGTGCATCTGCAATTTATTACTTCTATCAGAGAGTCATGCGACAAGATTTTTCAAGTTGAAAACTAGTTTTTGTTCATTTTTATTTTAAATTTTAAGCTTTACTTGCTACTATGTCGTCTTATGAAATGTTGGCTAAAAGTGATTAATAATGTTTTAAAACTACAAACTTGTGTAAAACTACAGAAAAATTTATGAGCTTAAGAAACAAAGAGCAACTAGAAACATTAAATATATATTAATTTTGCTTATGGTTAATTTTTATAACACCTAGTTTTGTAATGTTGTGTTTAAAAGGTAAGATTAATGGTAGTAACGTTTACGCAGAAACATATTTGAGCCATGTGCAGAAATAACGATTTTGCTCGTGGGGATAAAGCACCATTTTTCTCACGAGAGAGGGGACGGGGGTTTTAACCCATTTATGCCCAAGTTTTTTTTAAAACAATTTTTTTCAATTTTTATCTGCTTAAAACTCTTACTTGGAATGGTGTACAGTCATAGAAAAAAAAAACGAAACACTCTGAATTATTCGGCTGCTATACTTGCCAAGAACAAAAGAAAGGTGTCTTCTGACATGGATTAAAGTCTTCTTTAAAACTATGTGAGTAAAATTTTGATAAAGGGCTATATACAAAGTGAAATGAACTCAAAGTCTGGATTTTCAAATGGGAACCCCTACATTTGGTTACGTAATTAGGTGCGGAGGGCCAAAAGTACACTGGGTACCAAGCGGCATCACTTTAGGACCAGTAGAACAAAAGTTATGACCGACCAAAGATTTAGGGACCACCACCACATTTAAAAGGCTACTTTCAAGGTCGAAATTTACAAAGAGTAGACAAATCATATTTTTTCGATTAAATTACCTAAAGCTACTCGCAATAATACGTTTGCTTTTCGTAATTAATTAAAAATTCTCGGGTTTTGTTAAAGTTATAATATTTTTTTGAAATTTGGAAGAGAAAATCCTACTGTGTAGAGTTCAAGGAAAAGACGCAACATTCTTTTTGATTAAACAAAGATGGATGCATATTTTTAGCTACGCACTAACCGTTGCAGCACACACCTTTTGGAGAGAGGTTACAACTTAAAAGTAACCTCTTGTATTTATATAAACTACTGTATTAGGATTGGTAAAAATGTTAAAACCGTGGCTCAGAATTTAAAAAAACGTCTAATCTTTACAAATTATTCCAAATAACCTTCCGAGACACCACAGTTTTCCATGAAAATCAATTGTCCACATAAAAAGTTTTCTGAATTGCTACATGTTGCATGAATGCAGACTTCTGACTAATGGACAAAAAATATGATTGTCTACCAGTTTTAAAATATACTCAGCAGTTTTATTAGCGTTTCGCTTTCAACATATTATAACTGTTGAAAACTACATACTATATAAAAACGCTGAGCATGTTCTGCAACTGGTGGATAAGCATATTCCTCTTTCTTTGCATAGAAATTCCCTGCTATTATTTCAGTTTGCACAGTTGTATATGGTCCCTAAAAATGGTTCTTTTAGCATATCTCAAAAACTACTGGATATTTTGAGCTCCCATTTTGGATTCTGCTTTGAAACCCCTTCTAGATTGTTTCTCCATCAAAATATTATATGGTTCCAGATCATCATTTTTTCAAATATTAATTTCAAAATTCATAAAAAATTCAAAATTTTATCTGAGAGGAAGTCAATGACGTTTTTATTGTTGGGTTGGTTCATACTTTGATATAAAAAACAAACTTTGCCGTACCTATCGTGGTTTAGGTATTATATGCCCAAGTATCAAAAATATTATTAACATTACGGGACGATTTTTTTCTCAGTTCAATTGGGAAGCAACGGCTGGAGCAAATTTAAAACAATTTGGTATACAAAGTTAAATGATGTTGCTGATCACAAATATGCGATAAAAAAGGGGGGTTTTCATAGAAAATTTTAAAGTTGATGCCGATTTTTATATGAAGACGACCAATTAACAACAATTTAAAAGAGAAATTTATAGAACACATTATTCCTGAAAAAATAACATATTACACGTGTCTCTAGTGTTAATAGTCTTCGAATACGAGCGAGTGTTTCGTTTTTTTTTTTCTATGACTGTACATACATTTTAGGCTTTAAATAGTTCGCCGTTGCCATATTTATGAAGTTATTTAACGTCCTGTTTATGGGATATTTTGCAGATACGTGAGCAATATACGACCCTACTTGACTTTACTTTTGCAAAGTAACATTACAGAAGGCATCTCTGATCAATCTTAAGCAAATCATTTTAAAATAGTTTAATTTTATGAAAAATAAGTTCGCAAAAAAAAACTTGCTTTCTGTGGCTACCCATGCTGGATCGTTGCTTGACTGATTTGTCTGAATATAGCTATCAATACATAAACTCTGATGTCCAAATAGTGGCTCTAACTGGTTTTCTCAAGAAGAAGGATTATTCAACTTGTGAAAAACAGCTTTAGTAAAATGATATACCAGTTACAGGTTTTTGTATGCATTAACTAACAAGCGTCCCGTTTTTAGGTTACTGGGCATAAATGGGTTAAAATGCTCAATTCAACTGCACAAATTAAACTTTTTTTTTCCCTCATTTATTTGCACTTTATTCCTAGGATTTCAAACGTCTGGCTATTATTTGTTGTATATGTATATTTGAAAATGAGGAACCATTATACAACATATATCTAAACTTTTTAGTTTATGCTGCACTCTACGCATCATGGTATACTTTGAATTCTTAATGCTATAGTTTAGTTCTTGCCTCTCTTTGCTCATCACGGTACTTACGTGTTAAAACTAGCTTAAAATGACTTATAAGAAACATTAATCTTTACCGTTGTTCGCCTTTTCGGAAAAACAATTAATAGCGTTTTGCTATTAAAATAGGAGCTGGAGGGAGAGCAAATGTAGCTCGTCTTAATAGTAATTTGTTTTAAGCGTGTTCGAACTAATGAGCTTTGATTGTATTGGAAGATTAGAGCATATTTTAACCCATTAATGCCTAGCGTCCCTTTTTAGGGACGGTCCAAAAAATGGTCTAAATTTCCCCAAAAGGAGCATTTCAAGCAAATAATAATGTTCAATTAGTACCTTGGTATTGTTTCAATTCGTTATTAACAGATTGCAGCATATAACGATTGTAAAGTGTGTTCTGTTGCAGTTTTAATATGATCTTCATCAGAAATTACATTTCAAGAAACAAAAGCTAAGTTTTCAAAGTTATTCCCAGCTTCCCATTTTATGTTAATTGCTGATTTTATTTCTTCTTATAAAATGTCTTTTTAAATATTATATCGTAGGCAGAAAAAAATTTGAGTAAAACAAGTATGTACCCTCTGGGGTCTATCGTAACTTTTGAGGGACGATTTCTCGTTCCTTAATAAAAAAAATATTTTTTTGCATAATATTTTTTTTATTATTTTTCCTGTTCATTAAACACTGTTTGTAACCAGTATACAAAATATCTTTGGAAAAAAAATGCCAGGCATTAATGGGTTAATTAAAGTTAAATAGTCCTTATTTTTTAATAAGTATTTTAACCCATTAATGCCTAGAGTCCCTTTTTAGGAACGGTCCAAAAAAGGGTCTGAATTTCCCCAACATTTCAACCAACTAATAGTGTTCAATTAGTACCTTGGTATTGTTTCAATTCGTTATTAACACATTGCAGCACATAATCATTTTAAAGTGTGTTCTGTAGCAGTTTTAATATGATCTTTATCAAAAATGACATCATTCACAATCTCAAGAAAAAAAGCTAAGTTTCAAAGTTATTCCCAACTTCCCAGTTAATGTCAATTGCTGATTTTATTTCTTCTTATAAAATGTCTTTTCAAATATTACATCGTAGAGAGAAAAGAATTTTAGTAAAAAAAAGTATGTACACTCTGCGGTCTATCGTAACTTTTAAGGGACGATTTTTCTTTCCTTAATAAAAAAAATATTTTTTACATAATTCTTTTTAATTAGTTTTCCTGTCCATACCAGTATACAAAATATCTTTAGGAAAAAAATGTCAGGCATTAATGGGTTAAATATCCCAAAAAAGTATAAAAGATTTTTTTTTTTTTGTATTTAAATAATGTTTCAGACAACGAATTTTCTTTCCTTATTATGCAATAAGTTCTGTTGAGATTAAACATTCTTTTGCAATATTTATCTACATTTAGGTCTACACATACATATATATTGTAAATAAAAGGCCAAAAGGGAATCTGACCAAAAGATACATCAACGACGTTGTACTGTATGAGAATTTATCGCTCCCTCCGCAGAGAAGGATATAACTTGATTTGTATCCAGTTGTAAAAGTAGAAATTCAGATAATGGGGGAATAAATAAAAGGGCGTTTACGCAAGAGGAAATTAGAAGATTCATGGCGTCATTATCTCGTGCCATTTGGCAGTGACGTGGGACATCAACCAAAAATAGAGCACAGAGAATGCGGAATATTAAACGGTTCCTAAAGAGTCGTTTGTTTGTTTGTTTGGCTCTTTTTGGGAGCCAAAGGGAGCGAGAGTAATCATTTCCACGAGAAAAGGAGAATCATTGAGAAGTTACAAGCATGAACAGGACTATTTAGAAAGTGGAATGATTGTATTGCTTCTGGAGAAGGAATTGCTGTCTTTTATGTCATTTTTCTTTTTTGCTTTTTTAAGAGGGGGGGGATGTTTTTTTATTTTAAAACAGTTTCAATAGATGCTTCAGGATTCAATAAATATTAGCGTTTTGTCTCTTAACCTGTTACATAATTCTATCTCATATGCACGAAGTTGTATCAACCGGAAAGTATAAACTAATGGTACAATGTTAATCTGAGTACTGAATGAGGAACTACTTTGATATAAGCCCCAAATCGGAAATTTGGCGACTTTTTTTTCTCGCCAAGCAAAAAACCTGTTGCCACAAAAATTATTGCCACAAAACTTCAAAAAATAAACTCAAAAAATGGTACAAATGCAAGAAACTACTAAATTTGGCAGCAGCAAAAACCTAAATTAGCTGTAAAAACCTAAATTGGCAACACAAAAATAGGAAACAGCAACCCTAAAGAGTCCGTAGGGAGTTCCAGATTTGGCGAGTAATTTTTTTTTGGGGGGGGGTACATCAAAGTTATACCACTGAATGACTCATAATTTCACCCAGTTCTTCAAAGCGCTGCAGTAACTTAACTAAGATAAGTACACCAAAAGAGGAAAACCCTCGGCACCCATGTCGTATCATTTCACGACATTTAAAAAATCCCTTGGATATTTGTTCGACTCTGAATTCCCTTGGCAAAATTAAATCGCTAGTGCAGCTTTGCATCGAAGATATCCAAAGTGCTTCCATCAGGGGGAACCTGAGCGTCAAAATTATTCGTGCCATTTTAATTAGAGCCTTAATGGTGGCACATGAAAGACTGAACGAGATTTTGAGGGCTCGCACTATTAATTAACATCACACACTCCAGGGTCCCCCGTACCTACCACAACTCGTGGTTTAACCGGGATAGGGCCCTGAAGAGCGCTCTGTTCTTTTTGAACCAGAACCAAGGGTCGAGCAAACCCTTGGCCCAGCACCCACAGAGGTATCGTTTCACTTGGAGGACTTTGTGACCACGACATTTTTAACGTCCCCCAGCCATCATTAATCAAGACGGTGGATCTTTGATCGGCTGGGATCGAACCCGGGTCCCACCGGTCACTCGTCCGACGCCTTACCGATCGTGGTACCACGGCCCGGGGCTCGCACTATGTCTGCAAAAAGGGTAAAGCATGTAATACATGTTATATTAAAAGTTTTTTTTTTTTTTTACCCTTACGTCTCTTTTCCTAATGGTGCTTCTATATACATCACCACTTCAGGAAAGCGTTATTGACTCCATGTTGCTATTCGTCGGGATACATCTTACCGCTCCTAGAAGCTTTAACCCTTTAAGCGGTCAATTTTACCAGAAATGCTTCCAAAAAAGGCATATTTTTAATTGCATATAGTTAAGTACCATACTTAACAGAACAAGAATATAAAGAATTTTTATTTATTTATTTATTTATTTTTTTTTTTTTTTTCGTTTTCAATGTTTTTACAATATTTTTTATTTTAGAATTTTGGTCACAAAATCCCGAAATATTTGCTTTTTTCAAGTACATTCTGCATGCAGTAATGAATGGTTTACCAATTATGCAAAAATTTCTCTCACACTTACTGTGAATTTTGAGGTTTACAATTTTCCAAACAGTTCGGGAAAACCAGAAAAGGAAATCTGAAAATATCGGTGCCCGTACGCCGTACGGGCAAACCAGATGAGGCCAATTTCGGGTAGCACGTACACCGTACGGACAAACCGCTTAAAGAGCTAAAACACCATACTGGGACACCCCTGCATGAATATAATAAATACATTGCCAGAAGGAAAATTCCAAATGTAGAGAGCTTAAAAAATGAAATAAATAAAAATAATTTGGTGCAGAAAGGTAAATGAAAATATTACAACGCTAAACCACAAAAATTTGTAGAGAACTACATACACGTGTTTCAGGGTTCTCTTCATCCATAAGCCTTTGCATTGCTTGAGAAAGAGGTCTTTATCACTACAAATCAAGTACACAAACTTTTCTGTACAACATTTTGATTTAACGTAGTAATATCTCTCTTTCAATTTAAGAAAACTTCTTTTATAAAAATATTCATTAGTATTAATCAAGACATAAATCTGCCTCTACTCTTTTCTTATTAATAAATGAAAATATTACTAAAGAGAAATTATTTAATTTAAAATGAAGCATTTTTCAGTTATTCAAGATTTACTTGAGGGCTATTCAAACGGAATGTTTAACACGCAAAGGGATATGTATTGCAACGCACTAGTACTGCCATTTTTTACTTTCAAAGAAAATATAATTAGATAAATATATTTTTCTGAGAGGAAAACAAGAAGAGGCTAGTACAAGATCGACAAACGTATGAAAAACTGTATTCTTTCAAACAAGCAAAACAAGAAAAAAAAATTACAAAAAGCGAAACGTTTCGAAACATCTCAAACGATCTTTTAAAAACGATGTAGTTGGAAGCAAATTAGACGCGACAGTAAAATGAATCTTTAAAGAGGATAAGAAGCTTACCTCTAGTTTCAAAAGCAGTAATTTTTAAGGTTGTTATCTAAATCTTTTCTAGTAGTATGAAAAAAGGGACGCATAAATGGCAGATCTGTTTCGAGAAAACCAGTTTTGCAGTCACGTTCTCCATTTAATATTTAGCGAGCATTACACAGTTAAGAGTCAGCAAATATTCTTTCAGAGTTTTCCATTTATTATTTAAAGATTTTTTACGCTCCGTGCAGCCGTTACATGAAGACTGTGTACATGTACACGTATATCTTATTTACCGGTGTAATAAAGTAGCAACTGCACTGAGGGGTGTTCTGTTAGATGTACCTTTCTGTGTCTCTCCGTGAATTTTAAATCTTTCTGCAATGAGGAAATGGTACATTAATGCAAGAGATTCACTTCAATTTGGTTTTTACCTTTGAAAGAGAACGTTTTAAAAAGAATTTTTGTTTTTAAATTTGATAATAAAAATATTTTCTAATAAATAATAATTAAAAAAGTAATTATTATTATAAATACTATATGATAATTAATAAAATTATTCTTATAAATGTAAAGAAATTTTTCTTTAAAATGAATCAATCACGGAAATTTTCCTTTTCAAAATAATGAAACTGTTTAAAAAATATTCGATTTGTTATTTTTTACTTTGTTATAACAACAGCGAACAATTTTACTAAAAAAAAAATACTCCACTGACTGTCAAAATATTACCAAGCACCAAGTTAAAAAAATGTTTTTTGACAGAAACATTTGTTTTTTTGCTTTTAAATTACAAATGTTAATATAAGTAAGATTTTGTTTCTTTAGTAACGTTTTTTACAATATGTTAATGGAAAAATTAGTTTATTTAAGTAGTAGAACGGAAATCGCACATCCTTTTACATTACTTCATATTTACCATATATGTACGTAAAATAATAAAAATATCTACAAATAAAGATTATTTTGGCAGGGAAAACTATTACAAATTGAAACATATGTAATGAGTAAAATTATTTATTTTAAATGGTGAGGAGGTCCATTATTTCTTTTAAATTAAGATGTTGAAAAAATTGGGATTTTCTGTATTGATAAAAGGGTAAAGAAAAGACAAAAAAGTTAAATATTTTATCCTAAATAGCCTTTAATAATTCTGAAAAAAAAATCTGTTTGTAGGGGCAAATAAGGGTTTAAATCCTTTAATGCATGACGAATGCTCCACAAACTGTTAATTACCAACGAGGTAAAATTGTAACAAAACTTACTTTTTTAAAAACGAGTTTGTTTTTCTTAAGTAAGGATTCTACTTGGGGTGTTAATTAGGTGAGAAATTAGTTTAGTTACAGAATTCTCATAGCTTCACTGCATTACACAATACAACCATCAATCACTGAAAATTGCTCTAAAGGAAGAGTTTAAATTTCGAAATCTGTCTCCAAAAAAGCTCCCAAGAGGGTACAACTCGTTAATCTTGCAGAGCTTTCCTGTCCCGCGGGACCTCTAATCAAGTCTCCCAGTTGTCAATAAATTTAATCTTTAAATACTGAATCTCCAGATTTCTCTGAGTTAACTTTTACAGAGAGGAGGCAAACTGTTTAGAGAATGATATATGAATTGGTTTCTTTCCCAACTTGATGAAGTCGCCAGTTGGAAGTTTTTGCAATTGATGAATAGTGGTAATAAATGATGCTAAGTTTCGCAGAAACTCCGAAACGGAAAAACCTCAGAAGTGTTTCTTTTTCTTCTCGCTTATCAACGTGAAAAACAATGGTTTGCTCTTACTAAAGACACATTACTTAGTAGCGATAAAACCAACAAATAATTATATTTTTAACTTTGAAATTTTTTTCAGTTTGTTGTTGGAAAAATACAATGTGGCACGCTGAGCGTTTTCTCTCCAGATAGTGGCACTCTCCTTAAAAAGGTCGCTACCCCTGATGTGGACAATTTTTTTAGCCTACTTTCCCGTTAAAAATAAAAGAGACGAAAAAAGCATTAAAAGTGGCTTAATGCATCTAAAAAATATCGCCAAGTCCAAAAAATATCGCCAAGTTCAAAACAAAGTCAAAAAGAAACAAAAGAAAAATGAAATAAATATCGAAAAATTAAAAATTTGAAAGTAGGGTATTGAGGCTACAATGCCTATGTCGATGTACGGGAAAGTAGACTCGTTTAGTTCTTGACAGAACTTCTTGTTATTGTCCCCTGTTATTACGGTTACTCATATGATGAAAGGCTTTGCTAAAGCAACCTATTTAGCACCAGATTTGTTAGAAAACGTTTTGAAATAACTGAGATATGAGGACATAACAAGAAGTTCTGTCAAGAACTAAACTGTTGAAAGTCGAGCATCTGGCAACAACTCTTTTTTCATTATTGTGCTATCGCCGTTTGGCAACACTGAGTTCTTTTGTATTTATATCGCTATGTTTCGTTTTTAAAGTTTCAACGATGCTTTAATGTTGTGTTATCTTTCTACTTGTTATATTAAAATTCTTGTTTTCTGCAAACGGTTCGTTTTTCACAATAGGTTATGGGCGATAGCGACGCTAACCTGCGCAGATAAATTGTAAATGACGAAGAATTTTAAATTGGTGTTTTCGAAGTGAGTTTATTATCGATACATTTCCACGGTCGAACTCTGGTATTCTTATTTTTAGTTCCTAATATTTAAATAGACGACGTTATTATGGAACCTAGAAATTTTTATAACTGCACCAAGTTAGAAGGTGTATCTAACTGGATTGACTGGAAATTCGAAATAAAATCTCTGTTAGTGCTCAACGATTGTGAGGGCATTATTGATAATTCCCTTACCGAGCCACAAGCACCTATAGAAGGAGCAACTGAAAAAGCGCTAAAGGAATACAACCAATCGGTAAAAGCGTATGTAAAAGCAAATGCGAAAGCAGCTGTTATAATTCGCACAAATGTGTCGCCAAATGTGTTGAACTTAATACGCATGCATGGCAATTCTGCCGTTGCGATATGGAAAGAGTTGCTGAACAATTTTGACAAAGTGTCAAGCGTAAAATTAGACACTCTTTTGCAACAATTTTTCACTTTCCGGATAGAAAAAGGTGAAGATGTTATGCAAGCATTGGCACGTTTACGAACACTGTGGGTTGAACTTCAACGTGAGCAAGAATTGAGCGGTGAAGGAAAATTACCGCCAAACCTTCTAGTGCCTAGAATATTATCTATCCTTTCTGAAGATGAATACCGTGAATTCAAATCGCAGTGGGATTCATTACCAAAGGCAGAAAAATCGCCAGAAAAATTAATTGAACAAATCAACATGCGATTGCAAAGACGAAACCAAGAAGTTAGAGACGAGACGACGACAACATTCACAGTAGATGCGAAATATGGTGCAAATTGCAATGAAAAGAAATGGAAGAAGAGGTGGAAAAAGACACAGACGGTGAAAAAATCCCAGCCTTCTACAAATAATGCCAAGACGACGAATAAACTTAGTAAGACCAAAGACGGTGCGAAAGGTTTTAATGGCATCTGTTTTCGTTGTAATAAGCCCGGGCATATTGGTAAATTTTGTCCAGATTTTCCTGATACGCCATCCATGACGAATGGCCAGACAACAACCTTTATTGCAAATTCTAAATGCAGTGCATTTGCATGCCAAGACGATGAAAGTGGCCGAAATGTGTGGCTCAAAGACGACGGAGCTACAGCACACATTACGAATTCAGCTGAGTTCTTTAAGACGTACCGTCATTTTGACAAACTAGGAGAAATCATGGTTGGTAACAAGCAGACAATACCGGCTTACGGCTGTGGGGACATTGAAATGTGTGCAATAGTTGGAAACGTAGAAAAATCTATAGTTCTCAGTGACGTACTATATGCACCGAATATTGTCAAAAATTTGCTATCAGCTTCAAAGGCGATGAATCGAGGAATCTCGAACTTTGGTGATTCAGACGACATGACTTGTCGTTTCTTCCGTAAAGAAAACCCTGATAATGTACTTTTAGAGGCTCCATGCTCACCAAATGGACTCTTTGAACTACGTGCAAAACCAGTCAAACCAAAAGGAGGTTCTGCCGCTTTTGCCTACTTCATTGAGAACGACATGACAACCCCTTTCCCTGATACGGCAATGACGGTGACGACAAAATTGCCGTTATCACTTTGGCATCGACGGCTGGGGCACCAGGGAATACAGTATGTGAAGCAGTACCTACGTCAGAATGATATCGATTTCATCGATGATAGAGTGTTTTGCGAGCCTTGTACATATGGTAAACAAAGTCGACGAACGTTTAAATCAAAGAGATTCAAAACACAGACGTGTGGCGAGATAATACACGCAGACTTGCTCGAATCCCCAGTATTGTCAAGAGGTGGCAAGAAGTATATGTTAGTGCTGAAAGACGATTATTCAAAGTTCAGAAGCGTGGAATTTTTGAGGTATAAAGACGAGACTGTGGATAAAGTCAAGCAGTTTCTTGTTCGGACCAACAAGGAAGGGATAAATGTTAAAGAACTGGTTACAGACGGTGGTCGCGAGTTCAACAATGCGGAATTAATGAAGCTGACAAATGATGCAGGAATCAAGTTTCGAGTAACTATGCCATATACGCCTGAACAAAACGGATTGGTCGAAAGAGAGAATCGAACAATAATGAATGCAGTTCGCACTATGCTGAAGGATTCAGGCTTGCCGCAGTTTTTATGGGCAGAAGCAGCATCTACCGCTGTCTACATTCTCAATCGAACAGGACCAAGTAAAACCGCAGGAGAATCTCCGTTTGAGAAATGGTTTAGACGCAAGCCAGACATCAACAAGATTCGAATTTTTGGATCAGCTGCATTTGTACATGTACCAGATGTCAACAGAAACAAATTGGAAGACAAAGCTGTAAAGGGCTATTTGGTTGGTTATTGTGACGACGATGGATATCGAGTGTTCATACCGTCAAAGAACGACACGATAAAGAGTACCAACGTAGTGTTCAATGAACAGCAAGTTGGTCCTTCTTCCCAGCCTGTAGAAGCGACATCTAGTACTGGTTCATCAAACGACATGGAGTTTAAACTTCCGATTATTGATGCAGACTTGCAGGAGGCTGATAATCCATGCGAGGATGAAGCTGAACCAATACAGATGACAACTCATACATTGCGAGACCGTTCGATTATCCAACGCCCTGCCAGATTTAACGACTACGAAATATATTGCAGTGTTCTCAAGTTGAATGAGCCCAAAACATATGACGAAGCAACGAAATCTCCTGATCATGTCAACTGGAAACGAGCCATGGACGAAGAAATGGCTTCACACGCCAAACATGAAACGTGGCGACTTGTCGACCCACCCAATGGACGAAAAATCCTTGGCAACCGCTGGGTTTATAAGGTGAAAACAAAGCCAGACGGCTCAATAGAAAGATTCAAGAGCCGTTTAGTCGTAAAGGGGTACACACAGACTCCATACATTGATTATGGGGAAACATTTAGCCCAGTCTGCCGCTATGATACTATTCGAGCTATAATCGCCACAGCAGCTAAGGAGAATCTTAAATTATTTCAAATTGACGTAGAGACAGCGTTCCTGTATGGCGAACTGACTGAGGAGATATATATGCGTCAACCCGAAGGATATGATGCCGGAAGTGGGCGCATATGCAAAATGCTCCGACCTCTATACGGCTTGAAACAAGCTGGACGATGTTGGAATGCCAAGTTTACTGAAGTATTAAAGAAACATGGTATGATTCAAAGTAAATCCGATCATTGCATGTTCATAAGCAATGATAATGGACGTAAAATGCTAATGGCAATTTATGTTGACGATGGAATCGTGGCTGTTCAGGATGAAGCAGCATTTTTCAAATTCATAGATGAACTCAAGCAACATTTCAACCTTAAAGTGACGACGCTCAGTTGTTTTCTTGGACTGCAAGTTGAACGTTTGAAAGACGGCTCGCTCTTCTTGCATCAAGAAGCATTCACAAGAAAGGTTCTTGATCGATTTGGAGATGCCAAAACATCACGCATTCCCGTGAAGAAATCGAGTCTCACTGTTGATTACAGTCCGCCAAATGAAGATGGTATGGTCCAGATCAAAGAGGCAAAGCCTCTAAGCAGTGAAATTCCCTACAGATCAGTAGTTGGTAGCTTGCTTTATTTGGCGATGGGATCTAGACCAGACATTGCTTATTCGGTAAGCTTAGTGTCACGTAAGTTAGACAGTCCTACAGAGATAGATTGGGAAATAGTACAGACCACATTAAGATATCTATGCAATACCACTGGACATGGTATTGTGTATAATTGTGAAGGTGACAGAAGTCTAATGTTGTTCAGTGACGCAGATAACAACAGCTGTGCAGAAACACGCAGATCTCGCACAGGTGTGATTTCTTTTTATGGTGGAGGTGCAATTACTTGGAGAAGCAAGCTACAGGAGGCAATATCCAATTCAACGACGGAGGCGGAGTTTATGGCGGCAGCCGATGCCACTAAAGATTTGATATGGTTGAAAAGGTTATTTGGCGAGATTGCTAACCACGTTTCAGTGCCAATCTTACAGATTGATAATCAGAGTACTATCAAGTACATAAAAAACCCGGTGTTCCACGCACGTACGAAGCACATCGACCAACGATACAAATTCGTCCAAGACGAATTTTTAAAGGGACATTTTCGAATAAATTACGTCAGAAGTGACGAGCAGCGTGCGGACATTCTGACGAAGGCACTCCCAGCACCGCAGTTTTATTCACAGAAAAATTTGATTGGTGTGAAGATTATCGACGAAAATTAGTGACATTTCATGCCAAATGAAAGAGGACTGTTTCATGCTCGAAGGAGGCTGTTGAAAGTCGAGCATCTGGCAACAACTCTTTTTTCATTATTGTGCTATCGCCGTTTGGCAACACTGAGTTCTTTTGTATTTATATCGCTATGTTTCGTTTTTAAAGTTTCAACGATGCTTTAATGTTGTGTTATCTTTCTACTTGTTATATTAAAATTCTTGTTTTCTGCAAACGGTTCGTTTTTCACAATATAAACGAGCCTACTTTCCCGTACATCGACATCGGCAATCTAGCATCTAATCAATATTCTCTTGAATGATTGAAACTGAAAATTATGTCAAACATACCTTTATAACACTTAAAGCTGATTTCTAAAAGCAAAATATACCCCTCTCATCAGATGATCAGGACACGTAAAAAGTAAATAAAGTTTTGTTGCACCTTTTAAAGAATGTAACTGCTATAGTTCTTCCGTAGAAAAATTTCACAATTTTTTTCAAATGAAAAAAAAAATAAAATAAAAGTACAAAGAACATCAAAACACATTTTATCGAAGAAAGAAAAAAAAACCTCGTTCGTTAATAAAATATCTCGAATTTTATTTTTAATCCGTTGCCAGTTGTTAAATATAAGTAAAGAATAAAATGTTCTCGTGAATGAACAATTTTTGTAATCAAAAAAAATATCGTCTGAAAAAAAAATAAATAAATAAAAATAATAATAATAAATTAAACAAAAAAAATGAATAAACAAACAAAAAATCGTCTGCCCAGTCAGTCATTTTTTTCTGAGCCTGCATTTCCGCCATGTTTGCGGAGTCGGAGTCGGAATCAGAGTCCTCACAGAAGATTATTCAGAAAAGTACTTTACAATACATTATTTATCAAAACCATTTTCTTACAAAGTTAGTTTGAAGGAAATCCGCCTTTAAGTTTAGAATCAACATTCAATTTAAATTTCCCAGTAGGCGCTCATGTTAAAAAATTTTCTGAACGGTTCATCATTGAACGAAAAATGGTTCAAATTGAAAAGTGAAATATGGGAACGAGTCTCTCCGAGATCTTTCGAACAAAAAAAGTTTATTCAATTCAGACGGTTCACTAAGTTATTAGGTGGAGAAAGGTTGCTTGAACGGTTCAATGTTGAACGAAAAAATTGTTCAAATTGAAAATTTAAATACGGTAATGAAGTATCCTTGCCGATATCTTTCGAACAAAAAAAGTTTGTTTAAATCGGACTGTTCACTCAAAAGTTATTAGGGGTGAGAGCTTGTTTGAACGGTTCAATGTTGAACGAAAAATTGTTCAAATCAAAAATGTAGATACGGGAATGAAGTATCCTTGAAAAGATCTTTCGAACAAAAAAAAGTTTGTTCAAATCGGACTGTTCATTCAAAAGTTAGTATCGCGGGACCGGTTATTTGAACGGCTCAAAGTTGAACCAAAAATTATTCAAATCAAAAAATCAAATATGGGAATGAGCTGATGTACTCGCCGAGATCTTTCCAACAAAAAAAAGTTTGTCCAAATCGGAATGTTCATTCAAAAGTTATTAGGGGGGGACAGACAGACCGACCGACAGACCGACACACAAATTCCCCATCTCAATACCCTACTTTCAAATTTTTAATTGTTCGATATTCATTTTACCTCTTTATTTTTTTAACTTGGCGATATTTTTTGGACTTGGCGATATTTTTTTTAACTTGGCGAATTTTTTTGGACTTGGCGATATTTTTTAGATGCATTAAGCTACTTTTAATACTTTTTTCGTCTTTCTTTTATTTTTAACGGGAAAGTAGGCTAAAAAAAGCGTGAGCCTCAGTCGATAAACATAAAATAAATGAAATGCCTCAACAGCAGTGTATAAAAAAAAAAGAGTGGAACTGTTGCCTTTCAGGCGGTTTCCATGGAGATGATGCAAAATTTCTAAAACTGATACGCCTATATTAAAGTACCCGAGTATAGTTAATTCATGTAATTGCACCGACTGCGAAAAATGTACACTAGGTGACTCAAAAAAAAAAAAAAAAAAAAAAAAACTTTTTTTTTAAAATATCAAACTTAAAATCCCAATAGTGAGGAAAGGGTGTCTTATTAATACGCTTTTATTAGTCTTACATGTGGGTTTGTTTGTTTGACAGTATGTAAAACTCTGTAAGGGCCATGCTCCACATCAGCGTAAAACGCGACCGAAACTGAAGGCAGAAACCGAAAATCCGGGTACTTTCCATAGGAACACCATTGAATCCATTTTACGCTTCTGCCTAATTTTTCTGCTTTACGTCGATGTGGAGCATGGCCCTTAGGGCCATGCTTGCATGGCCATTAGGCCATGCATGACCATGACCATGCATGGCCATTAGGGTCATGGGGAATTTGTGTGTCTATTTTTTCTGCTTTACGTCGATGTGGAGCATGGCCCTAAGGGCCATGCTCCACATCGACGTAAAGCAGAAAAATTAGGCAGAAGCGTAAAATGGATTCAATGGTGTTCCTATGGAAAGTACCCGGATTTTCGGTTTCTGCCCTCAGTTTCGGTCGCGTTTTACGCTGATGTGGAGCATGGCCCTAACTCAGAATAAAAGATTAAATTTACGTTCTTCACAAACGGATCATGTGAAATGAGCAAAAATGAGAAGAAAGTGATGGTCGCATGGTAATAGATTTTTATGAAATTTGGTGTACAGGTTCATTTTATGTATGTATAGAAATATCTAAAATAGTTTGATTCAATATTTTTTATTTTAGTCGTTGCATGCACTGAAACTTGAGCATCATCCGCACAAATGTTGTATGTTAGAAGCCTTATATTTTATTACCTATGTCATGTAAACAAAAAAGTTTTATATTGCCGTAATCTATGGAATAAGGTTATTTATCAGTCTCGCGTTTGCTAGTTTTATTGCAGAAGTTAGTTTTTCACGGAGTTGTAAAAACTGAAAATAAGTTTTCTCAAAATTAAGCATTTTGTTTTTCATTCTCAAACTTTAAAGAGTGCATTAACATTCGCTTATATTAATACCCAGTAAAGTTCCAAGTATCATAAAACAAATACCTTGCTTTTGGAGTTCCATTTAAACTCCTTTTTCCGAAAAATCAGCTTTAAACTTAGAGACATTTTGTAAAATGACGATTTTCCCCTTTGTTTAGGTACAAAAATTTAAATGAGTGACACTTCAGGCAACTGTCAAATTTTGCAAAAATGTAGAGCGTTATGTCTACTATTAGCTTCAAGAGGCATAAATGTGCCTTTTTGATTCCCAAGTTTGAAAAAAAAAAAATCACAACAGCAGCATTCCATTGGGCAATTCTATGTGAAAGGAGCAAAAATGAGAAAAAAAGTAGTGGCTGCATGCTAATAGATTTCTATGTAATTTGGTACACAGGTTCATTTTGTGCATATATAAAAATCTCTGAAAGGTTTTGGCTTAAAATTTTCTATTTTAGGAATTACATGCAATTAAAAATTGGCCCACTTGAACATCCGTCACACAAATGCTAAATGTTGCACTTCTGAGCCCTTGTATTTTTTAACTAGTAAATGTAAACATAAAAGCTTCATATATTTGTAATTTTTGGAGTAGGGCAATTTATCTGTTTACACTTTGGAGATTGCTCCAATTTTACAAGGATATAGGGCATTATGTCTACTATTTGCTTGAAGAAGCTCGATAGTGCCTTTTTGATTTTTTAGTTTTGTATTAAATGGACAGAAACAACATTTTCTTCGTATTTTATATAAAGCTTGGGGAATTCAAAGGAACAGATAAACGACTAAATGGAGCAAAACCAAGAGTATTTAGCATTAATTTCAATTTCTAAAAAATATGCAAGTCTGATGTGGAACTTAGGGGGAAAATCTTGCGGATAAAAGTTATATCTCAAAAAATACAAATAATAAGATAATCAATAAATGGATGAAATAATAGTTGTTTCTTTCCACTTTTCATTCCGTCCAAAAATTTTCTTTTAATCGCCACTAAGATTTTCTCAGATACTATTGTAGCTTTTATCGCAAGTAGCCTAGTATTCTTTCTCCACATCACTGGTAGAGATTGGTAAAAAAAAGCAACTTTTACTTGCACAATTAAACATAATTATTCATACTGGAATACAATATACTTCGCAATAATTATAGAAAGGCTTCAGCAAATACTTTATAAACACTCTTTTAGAAAAGGAAACACGACTAAACTTACAATAAATGGTTTCATTTATAAACTTATACCTGAATTCAAGTTATTCAAATAACAAAAATACGCAAAAAGGCACTAATTAAAATTTGATATTAAATAAAAAACACTTGACATGCTCCGTAAAAAAATTAGCAAATTAGGGCATTCCCTTTTGTTTAAACTAGCATCTGAAAAAGTGGAAAAAATGAAAATTTCGATGAATTTCAAATTTTTAAAGTATTATTTCATCATTAAAAAATTTGACACCAATTATTACCTTAGCCCAGGTAATTAGTAATAGATAGTTTTACGCTCTGTGTTGATTTTTTCTCTTATTTTTTCATTCAAAGTGCTAGTAGAGTAGTTTGAAATATGAAGGAAATTGAACATATTTCAATCTTTGTTAATATCTCAGACTTAATGAAAGCTTCAAATAAATTTAACTTTCATCTTTCCTGATAGATATTCTTCTAGAGAATGTAAAAATATTTATTTTTTGAATGTATGTTTATAACTTTCGGAATTATTGAGTCACAAAGTGGCTGTTTTGAACTCTGAAAATTTAGACTTTAATTTCTGATGTCAATAGCAAAGCAACAAACAGTTTTAAACTTTCATACTTTGCATTTTCTCATAGATATGCATGATTTACCCTAATAAAAATTTTCATTGAAATCTGTGACATGTGAGCCACAGTCAGATTTCAATGTCGATTTGCTCATTTCACATGGTATGACCCAAATGCAAAAGTATTTAAATACTATTATAAATACTGAAGGATAAACTGTATTACATTCTGGTGTATTATAAGTGTTTCAGCCGTTAGTATTTAACTCTGAATAAAAGATAAAATTCACGTTCTTTGCAAATATAAAAGTAATATATTCAATGCTATTATTAACACTAAAGGCAAAATCATGTTTCATTTTGATGTATTATAAGTGCATGTTAGTTTGATTAACTATAAAAGCGTATTTTTTAGTCATAGTTTCATTTTACAAAATTCGCTGTTTTTTTTTTTTTCAGTGTTCCTTTTAATATATTTTTTATGGGACAATGGAAAAATCGTTTCCAATAATTCAGAAAAACTGCTCTTTCTAAATACCATATGTTAATCCTTCTGCACTATTTTAACTTTGGATTATAATTTCTTACTAAACAAAATTATAATTTGAAAAAAAGCGTTAAAATTAACGAATTTTTTATAACGAAATATAATAATGCCCCAAAAACAACTGAAATTACTGACTCAAATCAGCAAAATTTTGCACACAAAACTAACTATAATTTAACTTTTCCGATCTGTTAGAAATTTGAAATACAAAAACAAGGCTTCTTCGATGCACCCAAAGCAGATGCGTATTCACGTTGTATAAAACTTTTTGAGATAAGGATAAACAGATAAAATAATTATATTTAAGTATGCAGTTTCTCTTTCCTCTTTTTAAATGAATTTTCTATACCAAGGCGAGACCCTACAAACACCCTGTACATTAAATATGGCTTTTTTTATTTATTATCGCTATTTTTTTAAATCACTAAGAACGCAAAAACTTAACTAGTCAATAAACGCCGTTCAAATTGATTAACACTTTCTGTTGTAACTGCTTTTGAAAAGAACAATTTATTATTTATTTACGCTTACATATATATAAAACGGAAAAAAAAGAAAAGGAAAAACCATTTCTCCCAGATTTACCGAGATCAAAATGTTGAAATTGATTTTGAATACAGAGGAATATCATTTAGATCCCTCCTCTCTTTCTTCGAATTTCGATGGTTATAGATCTTTAAAGTTTTGGATTGAATAAAAACAGAGGACGTGAAAGGAAAGAAAATAACCGAGAAAGAAATAAATACCACACTTTCAGATGATATCGGAATTTCATCTGTTTGGCGAGCTCCATATTTTGAGCATTTGGCTTCTTTGGCAGCGTATGCAAAGCATAAAAAAAAGGAAAACTCCGAGAATTTGAAAGATTTCTTCTATACAGTCGATCGCTTTAATGTCCTTTTTTTTTCCCGGAAAAAAGCCTTTTTCTGGAGAACCGTAAAAATTCTTTAAAAGAAAAACGATTATTTCTTCGAAAATGTATATATTTTTAAATTTTATTCTATCTAGGGAATACAGAGTATGCCCCTATTTCCATCGTAAAAATTGATTGCATTAATAGCAACAGTCTGCTTAACGTTGAGGTACGTTTTATTCACCTTTTTTTTTTTAACGAAAATATTCTTTTTTATAGCATTTTTTAATACTGAAGTCAGTTTTTTTTCTGAAAAGATACATATGCATATACTTTAGCTCGCGTTTTGATGTTTTTTTTTTTTAATTTAACTCTTAAAGTAGTTACACGACAATCGTGCTTAGCTTTGAAAAATCTATTTTTCTTAAAGCAATGAAGTATTCACAAGAAATAAAGCTTCAAAGCTTTATATTCACAATATTAATTCAGGGTCATTCCACGTCAGTTCACCCGGTCATGTAACCCATGTCCTCGGATTTTGATAAAACTTGGTGTATTTAATATTTTTATGGTGGTAAGTAACTATATGAATTCTTTTGCCCATATGTGATCTGGTTTTTGTTTTACAGGTCGTCAAACTTTTCAAAAAATCGCATTTTCTGTCAACCGCTAAGCCTAATCTGCATGTATACGTATCTCTTCAGTAAATTGTGACGGGTGCAGAAATCTTTCAATATTTCCAAAAATTCTCAGATATGTTGCTGAAAGTATGAGGATTTAATAAAAAAATACTTGAAATTTATATAATATAATTTTGTTTGAATAAAATTTGAATAAACTACGACAAGCATTTTTTTTCTTGTGCAAAACATGAGGTTACTTAAGTGGCATTTCACGAAAAGGCGGAGGTCCTATTCAATAATGGAAGCATTCGAAATGAGCCTGAAGGTGTGTTCTATCATTGCCAAGAATAAAATTAGTGGTTTTTTTCGTTTTCTTGTTGCTGTTGCACAATATACACATTTCAGTATCAAAATTTTTGAAAAAAAGTTCTAGTCATTTTCCTAACCTAAATTTCACTAAAAAGCAAACATACCTTTATTTTTATGTGTATTTACAGCCTTATTATGCTACTTAAAAATCATCTTAATCCCTTATTAAGCAGAAAGAAAAGTTAGAAATAATTTATGACTCCCAAATTCAGTTGTTAAGTTCAGCAAAATATCAGATGCAGAAAAAAGATGTGCAAAACATGAATTTACTTTAGTAGCTTTTTATGAAGAGGCGGAGGTCATATTCAATAATAGAAGCATTCGAAATAAACCTAAAGGTGTGTTCTATCATTGCAAAGAATAAAATTAGTGGCTTTTTTTCGTTTTCTTGTTGCTATTGCACAATATACACATTTCAGTACCAACATTTTTGAAAAAAGTTCTAGTCATTTTCCTAACTTAATTTTCAATATTTGTTGCGTAAAAGAAGCATTGTGCATGCTTTTGTAGCATAAAAACGTAGTATATTTAGTTTTAATGAATTATAATTGTATTGAATGTGCGAAGAAGAGATAGGATAGCACAATCTTTAAAGTAAAAACAATAATTAAAAATATGAGTTTCTGAATATTATCGGATTGTTTGTCTTTGAAGTGTTTGTGTGATCCTGTTTTCAGCAAATTTAAGGAATATACTGTTTGATATTTTAACGCTCAACCTTCCTTGCATTTGCGCATGTATCAGGTCTCTTCTTATTATATGGGTCTCTTCTTATTATATTAGCAAAATATGGGTCATAGTGATATGAGGGATAAAGAATGCGAGTGGGTTTTCTGTTTTGGTTTGTTTTTTTATTGGATTCGCTTATCAGGAAGGTTGGTTTGTGCTGATAAATAATAATAGGAGATAATTAAAAAGCTAGAGCCCCGAACAGTCATAATTCAATAAAAATAAACTAGAAATTTCAGCATCCAGTTAAGAGCAAATACAGCTTTCTATTGGAGTTTAAAAGAAAAAAATTGAAATCTTTCATGTAAGTGACTATGCTGGACTTGAAGCTAGACTATCTTTTACATAAGAAAGGACTATTATCTGTACTATAACCAAGAAATGGTAAGATGTTAAATGAAATAACTACGTCAAACGGTCTGTAACATAAGATTCTGGAAGATGTTACTATTCTCTTCAAAAGGAGATTGAATATATATAAAATAAGTATTCCGAATATTTCATGATAACGTGACTTCAACAAGTACTGTCCGACGTCGGAAATGCAAGGCAGGTCGAGCGTTAAAATATTAAACAGTATATTCCTTAAATTTACTAAAAACAAGATCACACAAACACTTCAAAGACAAACAATCCGATAATATTCGGAAACTCATATTTTTCATTGTTATTTTTTCTTCAAAGATTGTGCTATCCTATCTCTTCTTCGCACATTCAATACAATTATAATTCATTAAAAAATAAATATAATACGTTTTTATGCTACAAAAGCATGAGCTATGCTTCTTTTACACAAAAAGTATTGAAAATTAAGTTAGGAAATGACTAGAACTTTTTTCAAAAATGTTGGTCCTGAAATGTATATATTGTGCAATAGCAACAAGAAAACGAAAAAAAAAACGAAAAAAGCCTCTAATTCTGTTCTTTGCAATGATAGAACACACCTTTAGGTTTATTTCGAATGCTTCTAATATTGAATATGACCTCCGCCTCTTCATAAAAAGCTACTAAAGTGAATTCATGTTTTGCACATCTTTTTTCTGCATCTGATATTTTGCTGAACTTGACAACTGAATTTGGGAGTCACAAATTATTTCTCACTTTCCTTTTTGCTTAATAAGGGATTAAGATGATTTTGAAGTAGCATAATAGGGCTGTAAATATGCTTAAAAATAAAGGTATGTTTGCTTTTCACTGAAATTTAGGTTAGGAAAATGACTAGAACTTTTTTTCAAAAATTTTGATACTGAAATGTGTATATTGTGCAACAGCAACAAGAAAACGAAAAAAACCACTAATTTTATTCTTGGCAATGATAGAACACACCTTCAGGCTCATTTCGAATGCTTCCATTATTGAATAGGACCTCCGCCTTTTCGTGAAATGCCACTTAAGTAACCTCATGTTTTGCACAAGAAAAAAAATGCTTGTCGTAGTTTATTCAAATTTTATTCAAACAAAATTATATTATATAAATTTCAAGTATTTTTTTATTAAATCCTCATACTTTCAGCAACATATCTGAGAATTTTTGGAAATATTGATAGATTTCTGCATCCGTCACAATTTACTGAAGAGATACGTATACATGCAGATTAGGCTTAGCGGTTGACAGAAAATGCGATTTTTTGAAAAGTTTGACGGCCTGTAAAACAAAAACCAGATCACATATAGGCAAAAGAATTCATATGGTTACTTACCACCATAAAAATATTAAATACACCAAGTTTTATCAAAATCCGAGGACATGGGTTACAAAATCCCGTTTTCCTGGGTGATTTGACATGGATTGACCCTTCAGAGATTAGTTTCTAATAAAAGCAGTTACAATTTAGAGCACATTGAAACATGCATATATTTACGACAAAAACATGTAAACACAAAGCTAATTTTAAGGCTGATTTCAAGTTTTTAAAATCTCTTGACTTTCATTTTAATATTTTCTGCACTATAATAAATGTTAAAAATCTCACACTATGTTGTAAAATATAAAAGAGGAACTTTTAAACATCCACAAATTGATTTTTCTCATTCAAGACTCTTGGATTAAAAAAATTTATTTTTAATCAAAGTTAAAATTTAAAAACATGTTGACAAATTAATAATTTTACGTAGAATATTTGAGCGTAGATGCAAACTGTACCCTGTGTGGCAAGATGCCGGGGTCAATATTTAACTTGAAATTATTTTTATAAACCTTTATTCTTAATTTCGAAGAATTTTTTTATATATTGTGGGTCTTCCCCAAATGGTGTTAAGCTATAAACGGGAACAGAGTTTAAAAGGTACTGCAGTACAGTTACAACAAATGCACATCACACAATTTAGTCAAAATAAGATACAGTGAACTCACTTATGCGCCGGCCCAAGGGACCAAGAGAAAAATGAGCATAAATGAGAGAGACGTATAAGTGAACATGCCTATTTAAAGGACATAGTTTCTATAATGAAAGAAGGAATAAGAATATTTCTATAGAAAAAGGACATATTACCGCGGTTTGGCAATTACTTTAACGTAATTACAATGATAAAGAGAAAACAAAAATTGTATCATACTTAATTTCAAACTCTTTCCTTTAAAATGATGCGTAATAAGTAATTGTCCCTCTCCGAACTCTAGTTCATGCGGAAATAATGTCTTCCGTGAACAATAAAGGAGAAAGATTACAGAGGAAAGTTCAGAAAAATGCTTATTTTTTAAAGAAAATAAATTAAATTTTTTACATTTTAGGGAAAATTCGGCGCATGAGTGAAATATTTATCTTTAGAGCGACGCATAAACGAATGATACTATCACCCAAGTAGCACACTTCGTTTTTTAAAGGTTGTAAAATGGTTATTAACGTTGTAACAACCGCTTAAAAACGTTTATAAAACGTTTAAAGGTTATTAGTGCTACCTGGGCATTATTTTGTTATGAAATGTGCTGGGACCATTCAAAATCGTCGTATAAGTGAAAAAAGCGCATAAATGAGGCGGTGTATAAGTGAGAGTTTACTGTATTTTTATAATAATATACTTACCCAGGTAGCACAAAAAACGTTTAAACGTTTTATCAACGTTTTTAATCCGCTGTCGCAACGTTAATAACCATTTTACAACCTTTAAAAAACGAAGTGTGCTACTTGGGTATGTAACACAGTGGGACACGTGAAAAAAGGAGGACAGGGGGTTGGGATAGCAAGACATTTTCTATGAAGGGGGTATTTGTATTTACACCCACGTAGATAGATATAGATTGATGCAAAAATATAACTAGGTAGATGGTCATAGATATATAGATTGATATAGATAGATTTACATGTTGTCCTAGTTGAGTGTTTCGGAACTCGGTAGGGTACTTCCTGACCATTCTACATCATATGGGAATAGGGGGTCGAAATGCTTTTCAGAGGCAGCGATGTACACAGAAGCACCATAAAAAAAAAGTAAGTTGAGTGAAAATATTTTAAATAATACATGTAACAAGCAAAAGTACACAAGACAGTGGAAGTGTTTGAAGTTTTTTCCACCGTGCATACCGCACATCTTCAGCAAGTCGGGAGAGCATTTCCGATCACTGATTGCTATGTGATTTTGAGTCGCTAGAATGCATCCTAGTCCTAGTAGAAGTTCTGAAACACTTAACGGGGACACCCTGTATATGTAGAGAGGAAAATAGACATTAACTATACTTCGCAGCAGTTTAACTTGGCAGTGACGTCACTACGGGCGGCGCCAATAAGAACTCACAAGCAGTCAGCGGTCTCCTCTAATTCGCTAAGCAGACTGTGACGTTTTATCTAGCTCGTTTTTCATAGGCTAACGTTACGCTGTTGGCTCCGCCCATAGTGACGTCACTGCCAAGTTAAACTGCTGCGAAGTATAGATAGAAACTAAGCAATGAATTACCGCCTATAAGCCAGAGCTAAACCAGAACTGAAACAAATACACCCACAGCTCGATCATGATATCCTCAGACCGCAGTTTCCTCCTTATTTTGGACTCTTGAGTCAGGAGTAGCCAATAGGCGAGCTGGAGCATGTCCGTCATTTCAAGTTTTTCAGAGGGGGGCAACGGGTAAAAACACAATACAATTTCACCAGAAAACAACAAAAACCACGCCCACTTATATGTAAATACATTGATTTCTCAGAGTTAGGGGAGAATTTACCCCTTAATGACGAGCCTGGATGGAGGCAAAGATCCTCCTATTGTAGCCAAGATTGCCTTCAAATTGATAGATAAAATGAATTTACCTCACCAACGAGCGTCCGCAAACCACGGTACGGCTCAACTTGAAATTGAGGGCAAAAGCTGGAAATTATGCAATGAGGGCTGGGCTGGCAAAGGCTGGGTATTATCCAATGTTGAGTATTATGCTCATTGCATAATACCCAGCTTTTGCCTTCATTTTACAAATTGAGCCGTACCATGGTTTGGGGACGCTCGCTGGTGAAGTAAATTCATTTCATCTACCAGTTTGAAGGCAATCTTGGCAACAACAAGAGGTTATCTGCCTCCAGCTCGATCAATGGCTATTCTTGACTGAGGAGTCCAAAATAAGGATGAAACCGCGGTCTCAGGATGTCGTGATCGAGCTGTGGTGTATTTCCTTGAGATAGAAACTAGTTGGATTTAAATAGATTGAGAGGTAGACATAAGTAGCTAAAGAGATAAGTAAATAGATAGATACAATCGACAGATAGATAATTAGAAATGGATAAATTATTGATGTACAGCTGTATTCATTTGAGCGATTATAGCGCCCCCTCTCCTCTCACTTTATGACAGGGGTTCTAAGACGGTGAAAAGAAAGACGACACTCATGGACAACCTCTTTGATGTTTTTCTTCATTTTAATCCCAAATGCCGCAAATAACACTACAAAAATCAAAGGAAACAATTGTAAAACAGACAAGCTGTGGATCAAAACAACCCTAAATTACTGAAACGGGGAGTTAAGTTTTTTCTGCATGATATCTAACATACACTGTAACAAATAGATGTTGTTTTTACAGTATAATGCAACTCATTTTATTGTAACAAACTGTAAAAATTGATAATTTTACAGTAATTAACTGTAAAATTGCTAATTTTAGTTTATTACTGTGCATTTAACAGTTTTAAACTGCAACCTCTGCTACCAGTATTGTACTGCTGTTTTTACAGTAAAATACAGCTAATTTTGTGGTAATGAATTGCAAAACTGTGGTAATAAACTGTAAAATTGCTGCTTTACAATAATATGCTGTAAAATTGCTGCTTTACAATAATAAGCTGTAAAATTGCTAGTTTTACAGTTTATTACTATGCATTTTACAGTTTCCTACTGGAACCTCTACTGCCAGTATTATACTGTAAAAACAACAGTTTATATTTTCCAGTGTAGTTCTTTAACACGCAAACTGAATTTCAAGATTACACTGATTAAACGAGTTTCCTTATCAGGTCTTCAGCACACGTCTTCGTTTTGAATGAGTTTAATTCGACAAGGAAATTCACCGGAGCTTCCAACACGATATGCTTTATCATGCCCCCATTGAGATTGATGAAGCTTAAACAACAAGTGAACAACCGGGGATAAGTGCACGGCCAATTAGATTGGTACATACATGCATGATTGGCTCTCATTGGGGACAGTCAACCGTGAAGGCAATATTTCAGGGTTTATCGCAAAATTAATGTTATTGGATCGACTTAATATGTAGCGCTGACAATTTGATAGATTGATTAGGACAACTGGTAGGAAGTCTGAAGCAAATATTGTTTTAATGATAGCTCCGATTGTGGGAGATAATTGCTTAACACTTGGTTTCTGTATGTAGTGCTTGCAGTTTATATTAATTGCACTTGCAAATACTCTGCAAAAAAGGAACTGTTGTTTTTAAAACTTAATACTGGCAGCCGAGGTTCCGATTAAAAACTGTAAAATGCAAAGTAATAAACTAAAACTAGCAATTTTACAGTTTCTTGGGGAATTTTAGTTTATTCCCGTAAAATTTAGCTGTATTATACCGTAAAAACAACAGTATAATACTGGCAGCAGAGGTTCCAGTTTAAAACTGTAAAATGCACAGTAATAAACTTTTAAATAGCAGTTTTACAGGTTATCACTGTTATTACTGAAAAATTAGCAATTGTTACAGTGTAGGGAGTATAGAGCTCTCGTCTTAGGAAGTTTTAGTAGAGGTGAAAAAAAAAAGGAACGAGGTTTTAAACTCAAATTTCATTGCCAGTATTTATCTACTTATATTAAAAACTGAGTATCTAACTATCTTTCTATCTTTCTATGTCACGCTTATTTCTCCTGAACGCAAATGAACTGAAAGTCGAACCAGGTACCGATAGATAGGTAATTTTTCAGGCTTCATTAGTTTCAATCTATGTGATTATACGATTTTAATTAGCGAAGATATCAATTAATAAGTAGTCAAGTTTAAAGCGATTAAGCCTAATAAATGATTAAACGTCCAAGACATTTATTTCTTACCGTTGCCATTTGAATAAAAACGTTAATTAAATTATTGAACTGTTTAAAATTCCAAGATATTTATTTCCTACCGTTGCCATTTTGAATTAAAACGTTAATTAAATTATTGAACTATTTAAAATTCCAAGATATTTATTTCTTTCCGTTGCGATTTTAAATTAAAACGTTAATTAAATTGAACTTTTTAAAATGAAAGAGTTATTTTTTTCCATTGTCATTTTGAATACGTGTTATAACACAGTTCTAACAGTTGTTTTTATTCTAATTATTAATGACATTTTTTCTCTGGTACCATTTTGAAAATGTGTTTTTAAATAAAATTGCAATTGCTGTTTTTAGAAGGGATTTTTTTTGGCTGCGATCCAACTATTAAAAGAACTTTTTCGTTTGGAATTTTGAAATTAATTTTACAGGAAGAAAGCGGTTTGGATATAATTGTTTTTGGAAAGGAATTTTATTTGTTATTTAGGGAGAGTGCTAAGTATGCGCTACTTGACATCGTCTTTATTTTTGAGGAAGCATGTGCAAATAATTCGATTGATTCTTTGATGCAGGAAAGTTTTTTAGCGAGCCGCTTTAGCGGGGAGTAGTTTATTAAACTTTTCCTTGGTACTGTAAAGGCGAGCCGCCTTGGCGGCGAGTAGTTTATTGAAACTTTCCTCGCTACTGTAAAGGCGAGCCGCCTTGACGGCGAGTAAACTGTTTAAACTTTTCTCATTACTTTAAAGGCGAGCCGCCTTGATGGCGAGTAGTTTTCTCAAACTGCCTTCACTACTTACAGCCCGTGCAACGCCGGGCCACGCAGCTAGTACAAAATGTAAAATAGGATAAATGCTTCGCATATGCAAAGCTTTTTGTTTTTGTGCGTAGAAATAATATGCTTAACGGAAAAAAAGTGCTGAGCGTAAAATGGAGAATTTAAAGTTCTGATATTCAAATTATTCAGCTCAAAAACTTGCATGAAATTTAATCATTGCTAATTTTACAGTAATGAACTTAAATTGATAATTTCGCAGTAATAAACTGTAAAATTGCTCATTTCACAATTAGTTTCTGTGCATTTTACAGTTTTAAGATGAAACGTCGGCTACCCCTATAATACTGTAAAAGAAGCAGTTTATTTTTTGCCGTGTAAGAATCTTGCACTAATGCATCTTGTAGCAATTCATAACACGTTTTCCGCAAATATACTTGATTTTTACAGTAAAACTAGTGAAAATCCGTGAAATCTATGGAAGCTTCGGAATTTTCTTATTGTGTGCCAGCGCAGTCTATATGAGTATATTTGAGGCCTTTTTCTTACACTGAACCCACTAATTAGCTACTAAAATGATGTCTAAGCAAGCAAGATTCAAGGCGTAATCCTCAATACCTGCACTCTGAGTTCTATTTGCCGTATTAGATTGACCATGTATACTAACTCGGCAACAAGATTAAGAGTGGAAATCATCCTAGAGCCACTTTGATATCAAAGATTAGAAAAAATGAAGCATTATCCAGCTGTTTAAGACGTTAATTTCTTATATAATCTGCCAAACATTTAATTTTTTTTTTTTTTTTTTGTTAATTTTCCATTTGGTTCGTTTTCATATAGGAAATTCTACTGAAAATTTTGCTTGAAATTTGAACACAGTCTGCATTTTTTTCTGCCAAATAACAAGAAGGCAACGCTTCCTTGGCGTATAATTTAGCAGGTTTTAATCACGGTAAGAAACAATTATGAACTCATAAAATGTTATATAATATTCTAATATAAAATTAATTACGTTAGTACAAATATTATAGCTTATTAAATATTAAGTGCAGTTTAAATTTCTTCGTTTTTGTAGTAATTGAAAATTATATCATTCATCAAGACTTTTTGTATTCTGGAAAATATTACGTTGCACGTTACCTATTTCGTTTACTAAACATGCGTTAAAAATTTAAATCCAAATTTAACCAAAACAATAAAATAATTTCACCTTCTTTCTCCTATTCCTCTAGAAGCTCTTTAAATGTTACTCATAAAAAATATTTGACGTTTGAAACTCATGAAGACAACAAAGGCAAGATGAACGATACTGCCGTGCTAAGCACAATAGTCGTATCTGCACTTGTTTACAAAATTGAGTTATCGCCACCAAGTGGCTCTTTGTGACGTATTTTACCTACTGTCTGTTTGCGTATTGTGCGCCTGGCAGCCACGAACGCTTCCATTTGAAAAAGGGGAGATAGGTTCAGGGTGCGCACTACCCGATGCCTTCAGTTTTTATTCGCTTGGCTACTTCCTCGTTGCATTCCCCCCCTATTTCGAGAGAGTCAGAACAGACTTCGCGCGTGCGCAGATTCGATGGAGGTTTCGCGAAAAAATGTTGGACAGTAGGTTTTGGATGCGCACTACCCGATGCCTTCAGCTTTTGTTCGCTTACTACTTCTTCGTTGCTTTCCCCCCCTATTTCGAGAAAGTCCGAAGAGACTTGGCGCGTGCGCAGATGCTGCGGAGGTCGTACGAAAAAATTTCAGACAGTAAATACAAAATTCTATGGTCATTTGCGAACGGGAAATATTTTTTTTTAAAAATTCGAAAAAGTTTCAGCTGAATCAAATACATGGTGCCGCATCTAGCAGCTAAGTCTCATCGTCCGATGATCGGCCATTCATCAAAACCCGATGCAATTCTCATCGGCCGATGATCGGAGTTCTCATCGGGAATTGCTCCAATATGTCTCATCGGCCAAACAGAATCCGAGAAGCAAAATCCGACGAGTTTTGCTCGAAATACGATGAGATTTGGAGCAATTTACGAGCAGTGCAGTCCCGTGCCGATGAATTTAGGATCAATTTTGGATGCTCGGCTCTTTTTAATCGGGAAAGTTGATCGGAAGGATATCGCTTTCCGATGAAAAGTAGCTCATAGAAAACCGTGCTAGGATACTGATCGGAACGATGTCAATGTGCGTTACGGGATCAGTTTACGAGGAGTTCGGTGATCGGCCGAGCAAAATCCGATGAGTTGACGCTACTTGGGGCAGAACTTCAAAGCCTTTTATCTCAGTTTGAGTTTGACTGCAAAAGCACTATTTACGCTTAGCACGGTAGAATAAACATCAAAATTATTACAATTAAAGCTGAATACGCAAAATTCAATAATTTGACTTTTATAAAAGCATACAAATTCATACATTTTAAAATTTGCTGCACTTGTAAACACATTTGGAAGTTTTAGTTTTGACTTATTATGGTAAAAAATTAATATTTACTAATATAAATATTTCATTAAATTATCGTTCCTCGCATTGTGTTGTATAAATATGGAAATACGTAAAAATTCTTATAAATTAAATGAGATTTTAATGCTTTATTTGACTTTTATCTTATGGATAAATATTTACGCATTTTAATTCACTACTCTAGTTTTGTGAAAGGATATTAAAATTAAGTTAATTCAATAACTTATCAAGCACATTTTAGGTTTTTAACTTATGGCCATATTAAAACAAATATGTTCTTAAAATTTTGAACACATATCAAATTCACAAACATCAAAATACTTAAAGTGTGAATAAAGTAGTGTTTACTGAAGCGTGACGAAAACTCGCTGCAGGCGAGACTTTGAAAAGCTGCGAAATTGAACTTTTATTTGAATGTCTTGATATCTAAGGTAGAATAATGCATTTAAAGTGCTTTTAAATTTTATTAACACGACAAGAAAGGGCTTTGATTCTTTTAAAACTCACGAGACATTTTGTTCTCCGTCTACGAATATACTAGAGGTATCTTTATTCGTTTGGGCTGCACCGATAAGCAAATTGTGTGACCGATTATCTTTGTTACTTTCATTTAAACTGCTTCAAGAAATATATCACCCGACAAATGACCAAATAATTATAGCCTCGTAACAAAAATTATTTGACATTGTGAACTGAAGTTACACAAAATAGAATTTTTTTTTCAAAACGAACATAAAAAAAATCTTCCAATGACTAGGATTATTTTTAGGTTTCATCAGGCCCGTCATTTAGGGGGGTGGGGAGAGGGTCAATTGCTCCCCCCCCCATGGCTTTGAGAAATCAATGTATTTACATATAAGTGGGCGTGCTGTTTTCCGAGGAAATTGCATTGTGATTTCACCCCCCCCCCCCGTAAAACTTGAAATGACTGCCCAGGTGCCAAAAGTGCAGAGGAACTACCATATGGTATTTAGAAAGTACAAGTGTTCTGAATTATTGGAACTATTTTTTCCATTTTCTTATGAAAAATATATTAACCCATTTCAGGCCAAGCATTGAACTTTTATAAAATGTTACATTATTTTTATTAAAATATGCTTGAACTACTTGAAATGACGTTACAATTCATATTGATTTTTTCAATAATCACTAATTTAACAGCTAATTTCAAATAAAAGAAACTTCCCAACCTATATTCCCTATCCATTTAACGCTTATCTCAACCATTTCTGCCTTCGTATTGATTTCCCCATCAGTTGTCAAACATTTAACCTTCCGTCGTAGGATAAAGTTTAGAAAGCCCATTCATTCGCCCCCTTAGAGTGAGGACATTCATTCGCGCTGTCTTAATGCTATCGCTTGAAGTCGACTTCATCGCATACTTACTGGGAACTGCAAAGTTAATTGAATTGCACATTTACTCTTGATTAAGGCCCCGGGAACAATCAATATCCATCACGACGTTTTGGGGGGATTTTAAAACTGGCCAGTTCAAGGTCTGTTCTCTGGAAAGGAAGGAGTGTAAAGTTTATTAATTCGACTGAGCTAGTTGAGTTTGCTATTTGTTTAAAACGTGATCATTTTGACAAAAAAGTATTATCAATATTAGCTTCCACATGTTTAACCCATTTATGCCCAGTACCCTAAAAACGGGACGCTTGTTAGTTACTGCATAAAAAACCTGTAATGAGTATATTATTTTACTAAAGCTGTTTTTCACAAGTTAAATAGTCCTTCTTCTTGTAAAACCAGTTAGAGCCACTATTTGGACATCAGAGTTTATGTATTGACAGCTATTTTCAGACAAATCAGTCAAGCAACGATCCGGCATGGGTAGCCAGAGAAAGTAATTTTTTTTTTCGCGAACTTATTTTTCATAAATTAATTTATTTTAAAATGATTTGCTTAAAATGGATCACAGATGCCTTCTGTAATGTTACTTTGTAAAAATAAAGTCAAATAAGATCGTATTTTGCTCACATATCTGCAAAAATATCCCATAAACAGGAGTTAAATAACTTAATAAATATAGCAACGGCGAACTATTTTAAGCCTAAAATGTATGTAAACCATTCAAGTAAGAGTTTTTAAGCAGATAAAAATGAAAAAAAAAATTGTTAAAAAAACTTGGGCATAATTGGGTTAAGGTTTGAAGACTTGTTTTATTTTAACTGAACAATATTTTTAAAAACCTAGAACTGTGCTCTAGAAATTTACTAGTTGGTTTTGAAAAAACAAAATTGTTTTTCAAATTTAAGAGTATTTTAAACTTATAATTGTGCTCTTGAAATTTACTAGGGGTTTAGAAAAAAAAAGAAATATCGCTGTGATAGAATTGCAGGGGTAATTTGATACCCATATAAGAAATGAAAACAGAAAAGTTTCCTATGACTATCTGGACTAGTTATCATCATTTTTTTTAATTTTTTTCTTTTCGATCCCTTGTTTCGAGGTGTTTCAGTTTACTTCATATCGTTTCTGTTCAGAAACGCTTCAACATAAAGATTGTCAAATCTAACCTACAAATATACAGTTAATGCCAAACATTAACCATCTAAATTATACTTTTCTAAATCATGCTCTCTATCAGAAACTAGAGAGACTGCTAATGCCATCTCAGGTGAAAAAAATCAATGAGCCTTTTTTCCACCATGTGGACTAGTCATCTCTAAATTTTAAATTCGCCATTTTACACAGAATCGCTTGAAAGTGTTTTAATAGCCAAAATTGGCAGTTAAATATGTACGTATTGCTGAAACCAACCCTTAACCAGCTACTTACTCTAGTCATTAAAATTAATTAAAATAAATTAGAAATTTTAATATGTGGTTAAAATTTAATGTGTTAGTAATTTTCATATTTCTAAACGACGTTTTCATTTTTCATCATTTTTTAATATTCTTTGAATATAAATGCATTTATTAAAATTATACTCTATTTTTGTTAAGTAAACGTATATTAAATACGGAAATACTTTATGCGCCGCAAAACTACACTCCTTTCTCTTTCAAACATAAATTTCTTTTGACATTTTCTTCAAAAAACATCTTGTTCAAAGAAGAAAACAATTTATAAAGAAATGAAATTGGCTTTTAAACTCAAGATTTTTTTCTTTAAAAATCTTCCAATGTAAAGCTGATTCGGAGGAAAAGATTTATTTTTCTTTCGGGAACGCGTACTTCCATCTGCATGAATAATGAATTAAAATTTGTGTCACGATCAAACAATAAAACTCTTTTTACGTATTCTGCTCTTACCTTTTCTTTGAGAAACGAAAAATCTTTATTTCAGAAAAAATGAACTTGCCCATTTCACTTACTTTAATTGGAAATTTGAACCAATTAGACATGAACTACTTATGAAAAATGCGGATTTAGCTCGTATTTTGAAAAAAAAAAAAAATATGAAGCTATAATATGAAAAAAAAGTACATATTAAAACGATATTCAGGTGATTATTATTATACAGTTTAGATTACAAAAAACGGAATTGTGATGAAACGCAGAATTTCAAAAAGAACTAACGCTCAAGGTTCTTTAGTAGATCCGCAATTGTAAATTCATTTTTTTTCTTTAAATAAGCATGCGATGTATAGTAAATATTTCGGTCAGAAGGCCTGGCGATGGGGGGGGGGGGGGGGGCTAGCATTGATTTAACCCACATAAATAAAACAATGAATATGTGTGTGTTTATGTTTATATGTGTGTGTGTACTTTATACAAACCCACAGTTTACGTCGGATCTGGACGAAATTTGGCAAGGAGATACGTGGGCACCCGGGAGGGATCATAGGGTGGTTTTTGAGCGGAAAAAAGTACTAATCCGTTCGAATTTCAAATAAAGGACTTCAAAATGGCTCTTTCTACCCGAAACACATATCTACCCGAAACAAATATACTGTTAATGCCAAACATTAACCATCTAAATTATACTTTTCTAAATCATGCTCTCTATCAGAAACTAGAGAGACTGCTAATGCCATCTCAGGTGAAAAAATCAATGAGCCTTTTTTTCCACCATGTGAACTAGTCATCTCTAAATTTTAAATTTAGCCATTTAATTAATTTGTTTCGAGATGCTTCGATTTTCTCCGTTTCATTTTTACACAGAATCGCTTGAAAGTGTATTGCATGAATAATGAATTAAAATTTGTGTCACGATCAAACAATAAAACTCTTTTTACGTATTCTGCTCTTACCTTTTCTTTGAGAAACGAAAAATCTTTATTTCAGAAAAAATGAACTTGCCCATTTCACTTATTTTAATTGGAAATTTGAACCAATTAGACATGAAGACTTTATGAAAAATGCGGATTTAAAAAAAAAAAAAATCACCGTCGGCAATACCTTTATTTATTTTTAGTTCCTTAAACAAATGTAATGTTTATTTTATGAATTTATGTATGATTGTTTTATGTGTTGCCCAAATCGTGTTTCGGTTGTTGAATAGAAATTATGCACTGAAAGTATTACGTCCTAGTGCATACTTAGACTTGAGTACCTCCCCCCCCCCTTATCTCGAAAGATATATTAGTGCTCACTACTTTTGAACTTGCACAAAAAATATGAAGCTATAATATGAGAAAAAAATGTATATTAAAACGATATTCAGGTGTTTTTTATTATACAGTTTAGATTACAAAAAACGGAATTATGATGAAACGTGGAATTTCAAAAGGAACGCTCAAAATTCTTCAGTAGATCCGCAATTTTCCACTTTTTTTTTTAAATAAGCATGCGATGTAGAGTAAATATTTCGGTCAGAAGGCCTGGCGATGGGGGGGGGGCGGCATTTATGTTTATCAACATAAATAAAACAAAGAATATAAGAATATGTATGTATATATGTTTATGTGTGTACCTTATACAAATCCACACTTCGGATCTGGGCGAAATTTGGCAGGGAGATACTTGGGCACCTGGGAAGGATCATAGGGTGGATTTTGAGCGAGAAAAAAGTACCGATCTGTTCGAATTTCGAATAAATTACTTCAAAATGACTCTTTCTACCCGAAATACTTATCGGATCTTCTCGATCTTGGTCTCATTCGAAAGAACGCAAAAAATACCTTTTAGGAAAGTTTCCTTCCAACGGTTTTCAAAACCACTAATCGATATCTCCACCCTAAAAATAGATACGGGCTTTTGAAAGAAAGCAGAATTTAATTTTTAATTGAAAATCGACGATCGTCTGCGCGTGAAAAAAAATCTAATTGATGATTTTTATCTGTTGCCATTTTTGCCTGAGTGCTGCAAAAATAAAATTCTTAAATTGCTTTTGCCCTTAGTGCCAGAGAATAATTATTCCTCCCCCCCCCCCCCCCAGCCAGTTTCAATAGAATTGTAACCCTAAACCTTCATTTTATTTTCCCAATCAGTTTTGGCCAAAGAAATTCGAGGAGGAGGGATGAATAATAATAATCAGCTAAACATGCAGTAAATTGAAAGATCATCAGAGAATAAAAATATCGTCTGCCCCTGTTAAAGAAATTGAAAACGTGTGTAAAAAGAAAAAAATAGATCAGAAAGATTTTTAAATTGCCATCCTGTTTTTTTTTTTTTTTTTTTTTTTTTTTGCTAAAAAAAAATATTTTACTGTTATTTTTCTGCTGACAATTCTTGTAAGCAATTTTTTTATTGCATTTTAGTAGAGGATTTCATCTTTGTACGTTTTGGGAATCATTTGCACTAACATTTTGTAACGAATCATTTGTTTACGAATTGCATTCGATATTTTTACCATTTCCGTCCAAAATAAAGGGTTTGAGGTTCCCCTAATATTTAGGTCCTGAACTTATATGCTGCATTTAAAATCCGAGCAAAGCCGGGCACAACAGCTAGTAGAAAATAAAAGATACCGTAAAATAATTTTTCTGAATTATAACTGAAAGTGTTTTTTTTCCTGGGTTGCTTTTTCTGGGCGTCAACCCCCCCCCCTTCCCCCAGGCCTTGGAGGTTTTCTGGGAGATATTTACAATCCTGCGTTGTATTAAATTAAACGTGATAAAAATGCGCTAATATTTTTTTTTCATGCAATATCACCAACTGTTAAATTATTTTTCCTATGCATATGTATTACCGCTTGATAGAGAAAAAGAGCTCGATGCCTTCCAAACCAAAAACCTGAGAAGAATCCTAAACATTTACTGGCCAAATAAAATTTCTAATTCAGACCCATACAGACGCCCTAATTGCAACCCATAACTACACAGGTAAAAAAGCAAAAAAGATGTACTTGGATAGGACAAGTTCTCAGAATGAAAGCAATAGACCCAACAAGAACTGCTCTCATGTGGACCCCTGATGGCAAAAGGAAGCGAGGCCGGGCAAAACTTACCTGGCGCCAGATGGCCATTCAAGAACGAAATGCCTTTGGCTGGCCAAGCTGGGGGCGAGCTAGGGAAGCGGCACTGAACCGTACAGGTTGGAAAGCCACGCTAGCGGCCTCATGTGCCACTAGGCGTTAAGAGATTAAAGAATATGTATTACCGCTGTATGCAAAAATATATTCCGGGATCGTGTAGGTGGACGCACACTCATATTGTAACAAATATTCTATCCCACTGCTAATGGGCCATTCCACGTGAAGGAACGGGACATTTGGCGCTGTTTTGTCAGTAGGTTTTGTTGGGATCCGGCTAGAAGGTCCAAAACCGAAAGGTCCACGAACAGAAGATCAACGTCCGAAAGATCCGCGGGATAGAAGGTCCACGAGACACAATGTCCGCCAGACAGAAGGTCCAATGGCCATAAGGTCCAAGGAACATAAGGTCCAACAGCCAAAAGGCCCACGAACAGAAGATTTTGTTCTATAAATATAGATAAAATATTTTGTTGTTGGAATTTTTTTGTTGGTGGAGACGGCAAATATTTGCCATACGAGTTACGTAGAAAATTTGAAATTAGTTATTTGTTTGAAAATAACTGGATTGTAAGCCTTAAAATGCATGTGACGGAAGGGGACTCGTATATGAGCCACGTTCCGTCACAAGCATTCTATTGCTAATCCCTGAATCGTTTTCTTTGAAACTATGAACTTTTGACTTTCCATGCAATTATAGCGAAAAATCTGAACTGTTTCTACCAACAAAAAATTCCTAGCTTGTGTTATTTGTATTTATGGAACAAAATCTACTGACGAAACAGCTCCAAAAGTCCCGTTCCGTCGGGTGGAATGCCCCTAATGCACCTTGTAAGGAATAAATGAAATACTGACGCTGCTTGTTTTGGTATGGGATCTCAATACACCTATGCTATCATAAAGAAACTTGATTCTATTTATTTACTTCCAGGGACGTGATTTCAAGTTTTTCCAGGGAGGGGGGGCAAAGGGTTCAAATACAATGCAATTTCATCGGAAAACATCAAAAGCCACGCCCACTTATAGGTTAAATACGTTGATTTCTCAACGTCTGCCCTCCCCCCCTCCTAAATAACGAGGCCTGTTTTACTTCTCGCAAAAAGATTTAACCTATATTTGACATTAAAACAAGTGTATTACTAAGGACGTAAAAGCGTACAAAGTTGTTTAGTCATTTAAAGTGTCTTTCAAACTTTTAACATTTTGCTTTCAGGCTCTGGCGTGAATTTTATTGGCAGCTACATTTTTGCAAACTTTTTTTTTTTCTTTTTGCAAGTGACTTTAAACGCTTCAAATTTATTTCAAATAGAAGATGAGATCCATAAAAACTATCACAATAAATTTCAAACATATTTTTCTAACTTAAGACGGATGTCATGGCAACGTGAAAGGCAGAAATCTCTTATGATAAATTTTTCCATTTAAGTTTCTTCAAAATGCAAAAATATATATTTTCATATTCCCGGACTCCGGAATGACTTCTTAAGTATGAAAAATGCAGGCAATCATACATTTTTCATTCCCGTCCGTATTATGAATACTTCTCCTCTGGCATTTCTCGAATGTTATTTGACTTGTAAAAGTCTTCGAGTGAGAATCATTGCTTTGGCTGCTTTGTGAGAAATTTCTTTTCTGCTTTTGAGAAGTGTTTTTGTTTTTAGCAAAGGAGGTGAAGTCTCTAACAAGCTGAAAATTACTAAATGTTTCCACGACGCATTGCTTGATTTTCTTTTTCCAAAGGAATAGGTTGTTTTCTTCATAAAACTGCGACTTATACCGACTCACAATGCAAAAATTATTAAAAATATTACGAAGTCTACAGTGAAATAAATGAACTTCTGTTTTTACAGTATAATACTGGCAGCCGAGGTTCCAATTTAAAACTGTAAAATGCACAGTAATAAACTGTAAAACTAGCAATTTTACAGTTTCTTACTGTAAAGTTAGAAATTTTACAGTTTATTGCCGTAAAATTTAGCTGTATTATACTGTAAAAACAACAGTATAATACTGGCAGCAGAGGTTCCAGTTTAAAACTGTAAAATGCACGGTAATAAACTGTAAAATTAGCAATTTTGCAGTTTATTACTGTAAAATTAGCAATTTTACAGTTTATTACTGTAAAAGTAGCAATTTTACAGTTTATTACTGTAAAATTAGCAATTTTACAGTTTATTACAATAAAATTAGCTGTATATTAACTGTAAAAACAACATTCATTTTCTAGAGTGTATAAATAATTACACGAAGCCATCAATTTTTAAAAATATGATTAAAAAAGGAATAAAAGAAAAGAAATAACATGACAATAATAAGATATGATAGAAACAAATTTAATTTGAAAAATAATTAAGATAGATTTTAGATGTGATGTTTAGGGACATTAGTAAGAAATATAGATCCCACCAATAAAAGATGAAATGTTCACAAGCCGCATAGTCTTTGGACATGTGCGTTTACCATTTTCTGCCTCTTAAAGGTTTTAACAGATTTGAGCCGGATTGTACCCGAGTTCCAGAGTGCAGTCAATGACTATTTCCAGAATTTTTGCAAGTACTTAAGAGACTGAATATATTCTTATTCTGGAGGTGATTATTAAAAAAAAAATACTGGATATCTCATCGTTGGAGCAACAACTATTTCTAGTAAAACTATTCTTATAACTATTATAAACGTGAAATGAAGCAATCACATTTTAGTCTTGCAACATATTTTTAATACG
>JAXGGA010002198.1:0-128516 GCA_038373865.1 Uloborus plumipes | reverse complement strand
TAAAAAAAACATTATTACTCGACAAATTGGAAGTTATTCTAGAGCTTTCCGTATCTTAAGATGAACAACCATTCGCTTATATATTAAAATTTAAAAAAAAAGAAATGAAAATATGCATACAAATATCGTCCCAAAGGCTGCCCACATTCAAACTTAACTCTGAACTAGAAACATGAACATAACAATGTATTCAAGTAATTTTGGACTGAGCTGCGCTGTTTATGACCGTATAAAAATGAAGAAAAGTTGAACAAAATTCAATAACGTAAAAATAAAACTCAAACCTATATTCTTTACCTACATGTTGTATAAAATCAATAAACTTCCTTCTGCGGTTTATAACCCAAAGATGTTTGTTTTGATTCGTTAATAAAGAAGTAGCTTTTTCTTTTGTCATTCGGTAAAAAAAAAAAGGGGGGGGGGGCGAAATAATACAAAATTTTCTATACTGTACCTAGTATTACAAAAGAATATATATCAGTGTTTTCGATTAAATTGTAACAATTTTGTTGTTGACAGAAAACAAAAGATATACCTGAAAATGCAAAAAAAAAAAAAATGCTAAAAAAATGTAAAACGCCTTAGAAAGTTCAGAACTACAAAGTGATGAATAATGCATTGTATTTCATTGCTGTTCCTCTCCTACGCAAAATAATACGGCTAAATTTTTCTTGAGTTTGAATACATCCATTTGGAAAAGAGGTACAAAGAACAAAATATTGTTCATTTTTAAAAAAAAAAAACTTTTTCTATGAGAGTTTACGACATTATGTTTAAATGTGTATTGCTTCAAACATAACGAAAGCATTAACTATAACAAAAGGTTCAATACCTTACTTATGTGTCGCGATATTGTATTTTACATTTTTTAATGGGGACTTCATAATTCCTGCTTGTTATGGTGCCCAAAACTGTTTTCTTTAAATGAAGATTTTTCTTCATTATAATGGCGATTCTCTGTAAACTCGTCATTTTTCACACGAAATCTGTCCGGGCATGGTTTTTTGAAATGTTCGTATAATTATAATACTATTGCTCAGAAAATGAATCTATTACTTCGGTTTGAAAGAGGGCCAATTGAAGTTCGTGTTTTTCTGAAAAATCATGATAGGGGGTAAGTCCCCTGCCTAACATAACTAGGCATGGAGGGTAACTGTGCCTGGTGACCGTGTTTTTGCTCTTTGTTACGTAATATCTCCAAAACTATTGGAACAAAATTAGTTACAAGACTACATATAAATTGAGGCACAAATCGTGGACATAATAATTAATATGTTTCATGGTTAAAACTAATTGACATTAGTAAAATCACTCCCCAGAAGACTGTTTTTGTAACGCATACTTTCATAACAAATGTGAAATTGCCGAATACTAACAAACATAGGTTCTGTTAGAAAGCTATTCCTGTAATTACTGCAGAATAGCAGCATTTTCTAACCGAAAAATTAGTTTTCAAAGTAAATTTCTAGGACCGTAGCGGATGGAGCAAACATTGTGAGAGTCAGATGATTTAAGAAAACAAGAAGTTCTGTCAAAAACTAAACGAGCCTACTTTACCGTACATCGACACCGGCATTCTAGCATCTGATCAATATTATCTTGATTATCTGAGACAGAAAATTATGTCAAACATACCTTTTTAGCACTTAAAGCTGATTTCTAAATGCAAAATATACCAATCTCATCAGATGAAATAGACACGTAAAAAGTAAATAAACGACTAAATAAAGTTTTTTCGCACGCTTTAGAGAATGTAACTGTTATAGTTCTTCAGTAGAAAAACTCCTCAATCGTTTTCAATAAATACATAAATAAATAAAAGTACACAGAAAGGAAAAAAAACTCGTTCGTTAATAAAATGTCTCGAATTTCATTTTTAATCCGTTGCCAGTTGTCAAATATAAATAAAGAATAAAATGCTCTCGCGAATGAAAAATTTTTGTTACAAAAAAAATCGTCTGCTAAAAAAATATAACAGTAATAAAAACAAAACAGATAAATAAATGAACAAAAAATCGTCTGCACAGTCAGTATTTTTTTTTTCTGAGCCTGCATTTCCGCCATGTTTACGGAGTCGGAGTCGGAATCAGTTCTCACAGAAGATTATCCAGAAAAGTACTTTACATGCATTTCCTTACAAAATTAGTTTGAAGGAAATCCGCCTTTAAGCTCCGGATCTACATTTAACTTAAATATCACCGTAGGCACTAATGTTAAGGTTTTTTCTGAACGGTTCAACGTTGAACGAAAAATGGTTCGAATCAAAAAGCAAACTATGGGAATGAGAATTTCCGCGATCTTTCGAGCAAAAAAAAGTTTATTCTATTCGGACGGTTCACTTAAAAGTTATTAGGTGGGGAAAGGTTGCTTGAATGGTTCAATGTTGAACAAAAAAATGCTCAAAATTTAAATATGGTTATGAAGTATCCTTGCTGAGATCCTTCGAAAAAAAAAGTTTGTTTAAATCCCTCTGTTCACTCAAAAGTAATTAGGGGCTTGTTTGAAGGGAGCTTGTTTAAACGGTTCAATGTTGAATGAAAAAATGTTCGAAATTTAAATATGGTAATGAAGTATCCTTGCTGAGATCTTTCGAACAAAAAAAAAGTTTGTTTAAATCCCACTGTTCACTCAAAAGTTAGTAGGGGCTTGTTTGAAGGGAGCTTGTTTAAATGGTTCAATGTTGAACGAAAAATTGTTCTAATCGAAAATGTAAATACGGGAATGAAGTATCCTTGAAAAGATCTTTCCAACAAAAAAGTTTGTTTAAATCGGACTGTTCACTCAAAAGTTATTAGGGGTGAGAGATTGTTTGAACGGTTCAATGTTGAACGAAAAATTGTTCAAATTGAAAATTTAAAAACGGGAATGAAGTATCCTTGATAAGATCTTTCGAACAAAAAAAAGTTTATTCAATTCGGACGGTTCACTTAGAAGTTATTAGGTGGGAAAAGGGTGCTTGAACGGTTCAATGTTGAACCAAAAATGTTCAAATTTAAAATTTAAATACGGTAATAAAGTATCCTTGCCGAGATGCTTCGAACAAAAAAAAAAACATTCTTTAAATCGGACTGTTCACTCAAAAGTTATTAGGGGTGACAGCTTGTTTGAACTGTTCAATGTTGAACGAAAAATTGTTCAAATCTAAAATTTAAAAACGGAAATGAAGTATCCTTGAAAAGACCTTTCGAACAAAAAAAGTTTATTCAATTCGGACGGTTCACTTAAAAGTTATTAGGTGGTGAAAGGTTGCTTGAACGGTTCAATGTTGAACCAAAAATTGTTCAAATAGAAAATGTAAATACGGGAATGAAGTATCCTTGAAAAGACCTTTCGAACAAAAAAAAGTTTGTTCAAATCGGACTGTTAACTAAAAAGTTAATATCGCGGTACAGGTTGTTTGAACGGCTCAAAGTTGAACCAAAAATTGTTCAAATCAAAAAATCAAATATGGGAATTAGCTGTACTCGCCGAGATCTTTCCAACAAAAAAAAGTTTGTTTAAATCGGAATGTTCATTCAAAAGTTATTAGGGGGGGACAGACAGACCGACAGACGGCACAAATCCCCATCTCAATACCCTACCTTCCAATTTTTAATTTTTCAATATTCATTTTTCTTTTTTATTTCTTTTTGACTTTTTTTTTTGATTTGGCGATATTTTTTTGACTTGGCGATATTTTTTGGATTTGGCGATATTTTTTGATGCATTAAGCCACTTTTAATGCTTTTTAGTCTTTTTAGCCTACTTTCCCGTTAAAAATAAAAGAAAGACGAAAAAAGTATTAAAAGTAGCTTAATGCATCTAAAAAATATCGCCAAGTCCAAAAAATATCGCCAAGTTAAAAAAATATCGCCAAGTCCAAAAAATATCGCCAAGTTAAAAAAATAAAAAGGTAAAATGAATATCGAAAAATTAAAAATTTGAAAGTAGGGTATTGAGATGGGGAATTTGTGCGTCGGTCGGTCGGTCGGTCGGTCGGTCTGTCGGTCGGTCTGTCTGTCCCCCCCTAATAACTTTTGAATGAACATTCCGATTTGGACCAACTTTTTTTTGTTGGAAAGATCTCGGCGAGTACAGCTCATTCCCATATTTGATTTTTTGATTTGAACAATTTTTGGTTCAACTTTGAGCCGTTCAAAAAACCGGTCCCGCGATACTAACTTTTTAATGAACAGTCCGATTTGAACAAACTTTTTTTTGTTGGAAAGAACTTTTCAAGGGTACTTCATTCCCGTATTTACATTTCCGATTTGAACAATTTTTCGTTCAACATTGAACCGCTCAATCAAGCTGTCACCCCTAATAACTTTTGAATGAACAGTCCGATTTAAACAAACTTTTTTTTTGTTTGAAGCATCTCGGCAAGGATACTTTATTACCGTATTTAAAATTTCAATTTGAACACTTTTGGTTCAACATTGAACCGTTTAAGCAACCTTTCTCCACCTAATAAATTTTGAGTGAACAGTCCGAATGGAATCAATTTTTTTTTTGTTCGAAAGATCTCAGCGAGTGCAGCTCATTCCCATATTTGACTTTTCGATTTGGACAATTTTTGGTTCCACTTTGAACCGTTCAAAAAACCGGTCCCGCGATGCTAACTTTTGGGTGAACAATCCGATTTGAACAAACTTTTTTTTGTTCGAAAGATCTTTTCAAGGATACTTCATTCCCGTATCTACATTTTCGATTTGAACAATTTTTCGTTCAACATTGAACCGCTCAATCAAGCTGTTACCCCTAATAACTTTTGAGTGAACCGTCCGAATGGAATAAACTTTTTTTTGTTTGAAAGATCTCGGAGAGGCTTTCCCATACATTCCCATATTTCGCTTTTTGATTTGAACCATTTTTCGTTCAATATTGAACCGTTCAGAAAAAAAATTAACATTAAGCGTCTACGGGGAATTTAAGTTGAATGTTGATCCTGAACTTAAAGTCGGATTTCCTTCAAACTAACTTTGTAAGAAAATGGTTTTGATAAATAATGTTTGTAACGTACTTTTCTGAGTAATCTTCTGTGAGGACTCTGATTCCGACTCCGACTCCGCAAACATGGCGGAAATGCAGGCTCAGAAAAAAAATTACTGACTGTGCAGACGATTTTTTGTTTATTTATTCATTTGTTTTATTTCATTTATTATTATTATCATTATTTTTTGGCAGACGATGTTTTTTTTGTAACAAAAATTTTTCATTCACGAGAACATTTTATTCTTTATTTATATTTAACAACTGGCAACAGATTAAAAGTGAAATTCAAGACATTTTATTAACGGACGAGTTTTTTTTTTCTTTTTTTTTCTTTCTTTGATAAAATGTGTTTTGATGCTCTTTGTACTTTTATTTATTTATTTTATTATTATTATTATTATTATTATTATTATTTTGAAAACGATGGAGGATTTTTTCTACGGAGGAACTGTAACAGTTACAACTCTTTAAAAGGTGCGACAAAACTTTATTTATTCGTTAATTGCTTTTTACCGTGTCTATTTCATCTGATGAAAGGGGTATATTTGCTTTTGCGAAATCATCTCTAAGTGCTAAAAAGGTACGTTTGACATAATTTTAAGTCTCAGATAATAAAGAGAATAATGATCAGATGCGAGAATGCCGATGTCGATGTACGGGAAAGTAGGCTCGTTTAGTTCTTGAACAGAACTTCTTTTTATTAGTATTTTTTCTGGGATTTGTATCGGGGGGGGTGGGCTAAAGAAAAAAGACTTGCAAGCTATGGTAAATCAATTGTTTTATAGTTTTATTGGCTTTTACGCCTTGTATCAGAGTTTTGACTGTGACTGGCCCTTAGGAGGATTTTCGAGATACAGAAACATCGCTATTTAGTGCTGGTACTAGATTCTTTATAGGAGGATCGCACTATCTGCAAAAGGCTAAAGCGCAACTTACATAGCCTCAATGAAAGAAAAAATAACGACAAGTTAACGCTCGTTTATACTTTAACCTTTTCACTGCTATAGTGGCTTACAGACCACAAGCTGTGATTAGAACAGTTCACCACCTTTGTTTGGTTGTCGGGTCCCCTCCTCTCATAAAACTTATATAATTTGCACTACTCCTAAACCTACCCGGGCTACCAAGGGAAGGTCCCCTGATTTTCGACTAAACTGTCATGGCCTCTTGGTGGCCCTGGCAGGCATTGCAGTGGTAAGAACAAAAAACAATGCAAATTTCAACATTGAAAAATTTCAACAGGAACATAGATCAAATTGAACTTTTAAAAGCTTGAGACTAAAAAAATATCGTAGTGGCTAAGTAAACCCAAAAAAGTAAGTGCCCACTTTGGTGTTGTTGGTGGCCACTTCTAACCATGTTCCAGAACTGTAATCCCCCTTCACGACATTCCGCATATAGTTGTTACATTACTTACTGCCATATATCTTATCTAAATTACGAAATATAAAATAAAAGGTTAGGAAAAAAATTGCAAACCTTTTCTAAAAAATGTAATTGTTCATTTTAAAACCCAAATAATAAGACATTATGCAAATAAAACAAAAAGTTATTGCACATGCATACTTGAATTTTAATAGGCATTTCAGCTATATTGTTGATTAAGCATAAATTTATTCTTAGCATATATTTTAAGCATATATTTATCTTTGACTGTTTTTCCAACGAAATTTCATTGTATTTTTCAGGTTAATCGGCGCGATGCATCGGCATTTTCATTTTCAGTGTTGCCCACTGCCATCGACCTTAACCAAGTCAATGAGACTCGGTTGTTAAAAAGTTTAAAACAGCAATATATTGCTTTGAAGTATGCACAGATATTATGTTAGCTTAAATAGAAGCGTTGGATCTGTTAGTACTGTGGGACACTAATACATATATATTTTGAATATGTTAATCCTTGATATTTTTGAGGTAAAATCTGGTTTCTACATCCAGGTCAAAAATATTTAGCTAACCATTAGCAATATCATAATTTATCAATTTACTAAAGAGATGATCGTTATGTAACGTTGGTGGTGAAATTGGATGGAATGTAACTCAAATATTTTATTGCTTTTGCGTGTTATTAAGTTTAGAAATAGGAGGAGGAAAGTTGCTAATGATTGTGTTATTTATATGTAAAACTAAAACAGTACTGTAATTGTAGTACATATGCAGATGAAGCCATTCATGTAAATATTAATAAACTTTTATTTGCAAACATAGAGATCTTGTAATTTCAATTATAAAACTAGTAGAAGACAAAACTACAAATTTGCTGTACGCCATTTAAAAAGAAAACAGTAGATTCATATTTAAAATATAGATGACTACAAAAAGAATATATGCAATAAATAAAATGCGATGTTTTAATTTTGAGAAATAAAAGTTGCTTATTGTTCTGACTTTCATTTTTAAAGTCAAAAGGAGGCGAAATAATCTACTTATATTAAAAACTGAGTAGCTTTCTAACTATCTTTCTTTCTATCTTTCTATGTCACGCTTCTTTCTCCTGAACGCCAATTAACTGAAAGTCGAATCAGACACCGATAGATAGGTAAGTTTTCAGGCTTCATTAGTTTCAATTTATATAATAATACGATTTTAAATAGCGAAGATGTCAATTAATAAGTAGTCAAATTTAAAGCGATTAAGCCTAATAAATGTTTAAATATGAAATCCATTTGTTGCAAAACGTGGTTGCTATGAAACAGTAATAACAATGATAATGAGAATTTTGAATGAAGGCTTAACTAAATCAAACACGAAACTCATAAGCGGGCTACTTATGTAGCATTTTTATCGCTAGCTACTTGTAATATTTTGAAACATTCATTTGTTGAAAAGCCATCTACTTATATTAAAGAGTATCTATGTCTGCTTTTTTTCTTTGAGCGAGCTGAACTTACTGAAACTTTCCTCACCATCTTGAAGGCGCGAAGCATCTCAATAATTCGAATAATTTGTTTATATAGGAAAAAAGTAAAGGCGTGAAGCGCCTGTTAGCAAGCCACCTTTGCGGGGGAGTAGTTTCTTGAAATTACGCCGGGCCACGTGAGCGGTATGTCTGGAAATCGAATGAACATTAAATTATATCAAATAATATAACTTCAGAACGAGGTAAAAGTTACAGGGGGGACGTTATGCATCAACATGCCGCAGGAAGCTAATCTAGCTGCCCTGGCAGCTAGTTTAATTAATATTGGGCTCAGCCAGTCACGCGACCCCTTTCTTTAAACAGCTGTACACAAAAAAAGCACACAAACTTTATTTTTGTGATCTTTTGATACAAAAAGATAAATTTCTGGCAAGAACTTTAATAAGCTCAAAAATTAACCAATTTAATTTGACACAAGAAATTATAGCATATCTGCTACGCGACTGAATCAAAAAGGTTAATTTTCCCTGTAATACATTTTTACCGTCAAGAATTTGTAACACCTCAAAAGTGTACAAAGTCTTGATCTATCGATATAACCAAGATTTTAAAGAAAAGACTTCAATTTTCTCTGCAGTTACACAAAATATTTGGAAAATTCACTTGCGGCTTTTTTTCCCTTGCCGTTAATAATACATTTCTACTCGTATATTATCTTTAAGGAATTTGGTGACAAAAGAAATTCAAAAGTTCGTTCACACTGTAAAAGTTTCTTATTAAATACATTAGACCATTAATAATCATTAAACGTTTGGAGGACTATCATAACAGGTAACCTTCAAGCGTTTTTAATGAAATTTATATCTCAGTAATTTTTTCAAGGAAAAAAATGTTAATCTAATGTTTGATATTTAATTTAAACTAGCTTAATACCCGGCGTTGCCCGGGTGCTTATTAATACAACATAGCATTCAGGGAAAATAAGTTTGAAAGAGTTCTATTCATATGGGTATAAAATAATTTGCATCAATCAGTCTCTTAGGTACAAACTTTGAAAAAAACTAAAATATTACAGAAAGTTAAACGTTTACAGAAAAATAGTCTTATCAAAAGGTGAAAATTAAAGAGAAATGTTGTCTGTGCTTTGCCGCGTGCACTGGCATGAAATATATGCACATGGAAGTGAAAAAATTGCATCAAATCAAATTCACCCGCCAAATTCAAAATATTAACTTTTCTCTATTAACTGTTCCCACCTACAAAGTAAAAATTATTATAACTCAATCTAATAAATCTGTCTGAAATAAATCTGTTTCTCGTTCTGAAGGCTTATCTCCATTACAGACGCAACTGTTGTCGCATTGCAAATTTGAAATTCAAATCCGTGGTTCTTTTTATAAAGTCCACATGAATTATGATTGTTTTTTACTTATTTCAATGCTAAAAGGAAATAGGTGAGCCTTAAATTGAAAATTCATTACTTTAATCGTAATCATTGTTGGAAAATACTAATATTTAAAAATCTTAAATTTCATCAATTTGAATACTAAAAGGCCTATCTCGATTACAATATAAATAGGCTAGATTCCTATAAAAGGGTCATTTTTTGACAAAAAATTTAAATTTGAGCTTTTTAGATTTTTTAAAATTTCAAGACCCCGCCTATGAGAATTCTAGGGCATCAAGGAACCTCTGTGTCAAGTTTGATGAAAATCTGACGCAAACTGTGGATTTGTATAGAGAACAAGTATATATATATACATACACTCATTTTTATAGATATAGATTCAGGAACCCTTAGTTGCGAAATCTTTAACCTCTCAGAAAGTGATTCATGTACTCTATTTCTTTTCATTTTTGTGAAACTGATTTTTTTTCCACTTGAGACGAGAAATTAATCGACTGGATCTAACGCTAATTTATTTTGCTGTGTTTATAGCTTAAAATTAAATATCGGGTTACAAGAAGACCAACCAAATCAGATAAGGGTTTGGAGTAAATTACTCAGATGATAACTGGAATTCCTGTTTAAATTTTACAGTATAAGACATAATAGCAATATTGTATAAACTTTAAAAGGATAACAATCCCCGTATATGCCTTTGAATAAAGAATACATGGTAGGGTAGTTTTAGTAACAGAATGGAAACAAGGGCGGATACAAGGGAGGGGTAATAAGGGCGATCGCCCCTCCCTTGAAGAACTCTCCCTCAGAAAATTTTCAGCATTAAAGTTCAAAAATACATTTTTGGTCTATTTTTGGTGATAGGAAAAGGGAGATTTGGTGCTTTCCTCCGGACACGTTTTGAAACTGAAGACTGAAACATTTGTAGTCAATATTTGTAAATTAGTACATGAATTAAAGGGTAAGTAAAAAAATCAATCGCCCCTCCCTTGAAACATTTCTGGATCCGCCCTTGAATGAAAATGGTGATTATTTATATAAAAAGTTATGTAAATCATAAATATTTTAATTAAATTATAAATGTTTCGGTTATATCTTTAGACCTTTACTTTCGTTCAAACTAAACGAATCAATACTTTTAGAAACTATTAGAAAATCTTATTTAACATGTTGGAAAGAAAAGTGAGTAGTATTTTTGTTGCATAAAAATGCACGACCTAATAATGCTCAAGTAGAGTTAAAAATCAGATCAATCAATTATATGGCCGCTGATAGAAAAAAAAATCACAACCATTGAAGTATACGTATATATTTTCTTGGATTTATTGAAGAGTTGAAGTTCTATAAACTTTAGATTTCTTTATGACAGGTACTTTTGACATACACATGTTTAAAAAGAAACATAATGACCTCAACACATTAAAAATTCATAAATCATACTGCGACAAGTGTTCAGACAAGTTGGGCCAGCTGCTTTTGAGCTCTCCTAAAAGAGATATTGGGACAGTCTCTTGTAACGTCAGACACAGAAAGATAAATGTAAAAAGTTGTTAGATCGATGCTCTGAAAACAAATATATGCTATAACATAGTAACGTATTTTTTTTCGTAATTTTTTCATAAAACCAACATTTTCTGAACTTTTTTAACTCTGCAAAACTCTTTGAAATGTCAAATAACAATATTTTGAAGCAAATCTAATAAAAATTAATATAATAAGCAAGTTTATGACAACATTTCAGATTCTGATTTATAGCAGTCAATTCTATTGCTAACTTTTCCATCGTGTTTTATTTTTACCAAGTATATCTGAGCATTCAAGATTGCTTATTTTTGTTACTTTTCAAGGTCGCTATGTTTCTTAAACTATTGTTTTTTGTGATTAGTAAATAGCGCAACACATAGTGTACCACTTGCTGTGCATTTGGTAAATAGCGAACAATTACACTATGTGGTGAATTAAACTTTAGTTTTCAGGTTCGTTAACCCTTTATGCTCCGACGGGACTCAGAAGTCCCGCTTACATTAATTTAGTATTATGAAGCCTAAATGGCTGGAACTTCGCTTCATTGTACTTCGCTGAGAAGCCGACAAATAGTATCTGCAATCGGAAACAGTTTTTTGAGGAGTCCTAAGGCGTAGGAAGGCAGTAGACCCTGGGTCATTTTCACCATATGCTTACATTTCAAAATTTTTAAGTAATTTTTTTTACTTGCTATTTTCTTTTAGAAATACTAACAGATGTTTAGTCACATATTGTAGGTGGGTAAAAAAGTAACTGATGAATAATTAAGTATTCAAATGCTGTTGTAAAACTGTAAGTTGCTAGGAAAATTGTCGTCCATTACCATACAAAATCAATATGAAATCTCACTTTTAAACTATATCATAGAGCGTAGAACCAACTTCATTTGAAATTATTTGCTCCCTGAAGCTTAAAACGATGTTTGTGATGATTGAAATATTGATCAAAAACTCTATGGTAACGAATTTGATATTTGGTAACGGATTTGACCATTAACGGACTTGACATTTCAACCAAAATGTCAAATTATGGCTATGTTGTCGAATTTAAAAATTGAACTACAATATGCATTTTCTTAGAGTTGTATAATGAACAATATTTAGGGGTAAAAGTTTAGAAAAAGTAAAAATTAATACTAAAATCTTTGGTAACGGACTTGATAAAGAATAAAAATACGCACCTGGAAAATATTTTGTCCGAAACGCCACGCAATACTTCTCGACTCAGGGAAACAAAATGGTACAAAATAGTTACGTCACTAATTTGTTAAGTTAACTGAATACGTATTACCATCTTTTGACTTCTATAAATACCTTTTTTAGCTAAAATAATCTTAGGGTAACGGACTTGACAAGAACTTCCGGATAAAACATATTCATACATTTCTTATTGAAATAAAATTACTATTGTCAATATTTATCATGAATACCATATACTAATAGTCAATATATAAAAATAATGTGTCGCATTTACTTTTTTTGACCATTAAGTATAGGAAAAAAATAGTTGAACTTGCGAAAATTGGAAATGGACAAGCGTTTTTGCCTTGATTCTCATTTTTAAAGACTTATATAAAAATAAATAAATAAATTTCAATAATTTGTTGAGTGATAGAATTTTTTTGGGGGTATTTCTTGCAGAAAATAATTATTCGCATTGAATTTAAAATATAAGTTATGCTTCAAAAGCATCTTTTTAACCTCCGGACAGCAAATGTAAGCAAATTTTGAAAATACCCCCCCCCCCCTACTGATTTTCAAAATTTGCTAAATTAGTTTGGAACATAAAGGGTTAAGTAATGAAGATTGTTCGAATCAGATCTGGCTTATTTTTTATCAGACGTATTTAAATGAATTCATTTAGGGCCCTGCTCCACATTGACGTGTAGAAAAATAAAGCAGAAACGTAAAATGGATTACATAGTTGTTCCTATGGAAAGTACCCGGATTTTCGGTTTCTGCCTTCGGTTTCGGTCGCGTTTTACGCTGATGTGGAGCAGGGACCTTAGAGGTTTTTCCATTCAATGTTCGACTGTATTAAAATACGTATGTGTTTTAATGCATATATTTTAGCAATGTCTTTTACTTTTAAAATTTAAATATCATTTTCACTGCACCAATACTTTTTTAATGACTGCCTCATGTGTTATAGTATAACGTTTTAAATGTCACGGTTTGTGAGTTTTTCTTTCGTGTCATATTTATTGCGGAAAAAAAATATCTGAATCGATTAGTTGTATTTAATGGAAAATTGTAGTTTTTGAATGTCAATAATATCAACTGTAGAGGAACTCTGGTTTTTTAAAAAAAGCGACAAATGCTTTTAAAAAATGAAATAATTATCTTTCAAAACCTGTGAACAATCTTTAATTTCGAAAATTGTGGTTTTTCAGAAAAAATAGTATAGATTTTTTTCATTCTTACTGTTATTAGTATTTTTCTATACTTAAATGACTGGCAAAATATTTTATTAGCATGTATCTAACAAAACCGGGTAAAAAGCAAAAAGTATTAGCAATTCAAATAAAATATAATGGTTGAAGTTTCAGGTAAATGGCAGATAAAAGAGGTAAAACTGATGCAGATCTACTTACGTAGGATGTGACCTACTCAATAAGACATCTGCCTTCAACTTGAATAATCAAAATATTTTACTTTGACTGTTTTCTTAAAGGATATTCAAAATATTTTATTTGCATTTATCTAGCAGAGCCATGTGAAAAACCAATGAACAAGGTACGTAAGCAATTCAAGTAAATTATAGGAGGAGGTTCAGTCTGGGCCTTGTACGCGCATAATTGAAACACTTTACCTCTTTGGCTGTATTCTAAAAATCACCACAAGATGGCGCATTCAAGATCTAGAATTACAAATTAACCAAATTTATTAAGAAAAAAATCTAATGAAGAAAACTATTTCATAGTATCAAACATAGCAGCAAAATCGTCACTGAATGTAACTCACGTTCTATACTATAAAGTCTTTATTTATGCTAAGTATTGAATTTTTTTTTCTCATATTTTATTTAAAATAACTTTGGATCGTTTTTCATGTTGTAGAACGGCCGTTTATAATTGCGTAATAAGTGATACTAACCTTCATAATGTTATACATATAATATGTAATATGTCCTTGACAAAAGTTGACCAAAGCTAAACATTTACATTATTTACATCTAAATGTCTAAGTGACAGGCATGCTGTGGTAATTTTAACTGCAATAATAGAGTGATCTAAATGGAAATCCACAGTATTCATTTACATGCGCATATGAATTTTCAACTAACCAGAGTCTCATTTAATTTTTGCAACACACCACTTTTTTCTTTCTAATAAACAAATAACAATTTCTAGAGACACTGGCTATTCAAAAGAAAATATTCTTAATTTTAAACTGCTCTTGAATATTATTTGATAGCATAGCCTGCGTTTTATTACATCGTATTTTGCTTTCTTTATGTTAAAATTTTAATAAAACCATTACTTTTGAGATAAACCATTTATATTTAAAGTAAATACTACACTTTATTCGTTCTTTAATAACTCATTATCCTTTTCCTTAAGGTTATCGTCCCATGACCGAGTCAACTTAATAATGTCTTCGAAAAATTAATTTTGTGAAAATAGTTGTTCCTTGTAATTTTATCAGAAGAGAAGTTAAAAACTCGCTATTCTAGCATAAAAAGAGCATTTTTTACCTCATTAACTTTTTCCTCCTAGGTCGAAGTATGATTAAATGAAAAATATTCCCTCGCTATATTTTCTACACGGAAATTAAGTTCAAAGATATGTTTCAAAAGACATCATGACTTTCGCACTTTTTTTTTAACAACTTTGCTGTTTCGGAAATATTTAATATTTTGAATGTATGCATGTAATTTCAAGGAAGTGCAACTAGATTTGACATAAATGACAAGAAAAACTAAAGAGTGTGTCGAACAATAAAATCGATATGAAAAGACCTTGAGGAAGAAAGTTAGGTGGTATCAACGTCTACTTAGGATCCGTTTAGTACACTGTTACTACACATATTTTTTCTAAATAAAGTTATGTCTTACAATATTATATTTTGTATCATGTTATACTACTTGTACAGACCATAAATGATAGTATATGAGTGAAAGAGGCGAGTTCTGACCTCACATTAGATATCAAAGGAAGCTCCGAGCCTGAAAATTCAAGATCATCTGTAATAAAGCTTTGATCAAGCTTTTTATACGTATTTCTTTATTACATTCGTTCTCGCCAAAGCAGTGTAAAATTATTTATCTTAGATGTTTCTTTTTCTTTTAGAATATTAAAATTATGGGAAAGCCGGTTTAAATAGAGAAATTTCATTAAAAAAAAGACATGCTTACAAAAAAAAAAAGGGTAAATGATTAAATATTATCTTTCAACAGCACAATAAGCACAATTCAACAACTCATTTTGCAATTCTACAGAGGTCAACCTTGTAAGTACGGTCTTGTTGTAATTTCGAGCACTATTATTCATAAACTGCACTATGCTAAAAGCATTTCTTTTTTATGTACCAAACACTTACTTATAACACCTTATTTGCAATAACATATTGTTTTTCAAGAAACATCAGCATAGTTTTAAGTTACATTATAAATATTTAAAAAAAACATAAAAATAATGCTATCTAGGTATATCTTGATACATGAGAAAATTTCATTCTTTAAAAAAAAAAACCTCCTTAAAAAGAAGGTTTGAGCTCTAGTGTCACATTCATGAAATCCACTGTATAGGAGTAACTTAAGCATTTATTGTGCATCGTTGTAAATCGAAGCTTCTGAAAATCCAGAAATTGAAGAAGTATTTAAAGGTATGCGAAGTAAGCTCTTCATGCTTTCAAAACTTATGTTATACGTTTGACGGTTAGAAATATACACCGCTGAGTTCTAAGTGACTCGCTGTGAATTTTAGATACTTAGAAAACTAGTTGCATGCTCACAACGTAATAATAGTTAACTATAGGAGAGTCCTACCTTCATGCACACAAATGTCAAGGAGATTTAGTCAGAACGAATTTGAAAGATCCTGACAAATCAACTTATTCCTGATTTTTATATTTTTAACTCGTGTCTAAAAAAATACGTCATTTATTTACTCACTTTTTACAATTCTATTTTTATGTACACATTTTGTCCTTTTTTATTCAAGTGGCATATCATGCTACTGAGCTGATTCAAATCCTTGTAGGGAAACATTTTCCCTGGTTCCTGTGCCTTCTCCTGCACCTCATAAAATTTTAATTCCACAGTTGCCAGGCTCCGCAGACACTGGTTGCGCTTATTTTGATGAAACTTGCTAGCACTACACTTATATACATCACATTGATTCTATTTAACATAAGTAAATATTTACTTAGTTTTTTTATCCTTTGATTTGACGTATTATCATAATAAAGTGTTAATAAAGTAATGTGTAATAATATTACATTTTGTATCGCGTTCTACTACTTGTCTAGACCAAGGGGTGGGAGAGGTGGTGGGATAACTTCATATTAGTGTTTAAAGGAGGCGCAAAGCCTGAAAAGTTGGGAATCTCTAGATTAAACTTTTATAGATATTTCTCTAATACACTTTTTCTTGAAAAAGCAGATTAAATTTTCTTTTCGGTGAGCGTATTTTTCTTTTAGAATATTAAGCACTTTCTCTCTTTTGGCTCTTTAACTTCAACATTTATAAACTCTTTGTAATTACAATCGAGTTTCGATAACTCGAAGCCCTATAACTCGGATATTCCTTTATCTCAAAGTTTTCATCCGGTCCCAGATGCTAGAGAAAGCTATGAGAACTTTCTATAACTCGAACTACCAATAACTCTAAGCTTTTAGCAGGTCCCTTGGGATTTCGAGCTATCTAGAATCGATTGTATTTTTGTAACCGATTTAAATGATTCGATACTTTAATTTTAGATTGTTTATTTTGTTTTACGAGAGACAGTTTTAATCTTATATAGGGTGAGTTCTGGTAAGTGCGTATCCCTTTTTTCAAAGTTCATGTTCTCGAAGATGCTGCTCTGTTGAAAAATCTTGTACGCTCACAACTTTGTTTTATTTTTCTTTCCAGATCGTTTACTAAGATTTTCAAGCATATAATATGTCAAATAAACCATCAGCATAGGTTTTGTGACCTGGTTTATGACACATATTCTAAGGTACGCACTTTCCCTATCTAGCGGGGTAAGTGCGTCAACCTTAAATTATGTGAATATGAGCAGGAAAAAACTTCTGACACATATTAAATATGTTAGGCAATTGACTTGGGATAATTCCTAATACTAGAGATCAGCACTTGCTTGCATGGATGGAACGCAATCAGTAAAATCCCACGTGTCTTGCGAACAACTGATTTGAAGATTGAGAGAGTTGTGTCTGTGATTCTTCCTTTGTCCTTTTAATGAAATCAAGTGAGAAAATGTAAGTTGTTTTTATTTAGTAATAATCACTTATAGTCTACATAGTTTATTTTGGTTTAGTACATTAATCAGTCTGTGTTTAAGCCAGGGTTCGCACTTACCAGTTCTTAAGTGTAAGATGAGATATGTGCGTCCAAAAACGTTGTTGTAAGTGCGTACCACTGTGATTTTCTTTAATTCTATTTGTACGGTAGATCGTTAGGTGACCTGAGTGAACAGTTCGTTTTCTTTCTTTCTTTCTTTCTTTTTTTTTTTTTTTGAATAAATACGGTTTTAAAACGTTTTTCTTATTAGAATCAGCAGCAGTAAGAACAAACACAACATAAAGAGCAAAATCAGAAAATAATTGATCATGATATGATACTAGTACTTTTTTTTCTTGTACATTGATATAGTTTTTCACAAGGTGTTCTTAATTTTCTTAAATATAATTTATTCAATACTCCACCTTCATTTTTTGAATCAGTTGGTTCTTAGTTAGTGTTTCACTTAATTCCATTGCTTCATTTGTCATTCTGGTTTAAATTAAGTATAGCTTATGATCGCTATTTTCAACGAAAAATTTACTAACTGATATCGAAAAGCCAATATATTTCAGAGGTAATGAAGAAAATTGAAATCTTATGCCGCATTCAATGTAAATATAAATACTTGATGGAAATGACGTCAGATTTATAATCGGCTTATAAAAGAATTACAAGCAAAATTAAAGGTGAATTACGAGAGTCGCATTTTCCACGTAATGGTACACACCTCATCATAATGGTACGCACTTGTTTCGCATAATAGTACGCATATGCCTCATGATAGTGGTACTCAATTGCCCCATCATAATGGTACGCACTTACTCCCACCTTACTTTAAAGAAAGGGAAAGTGCGTACCGTCATATAAACAAATTGTAGTTAGAGTAGTTGATCAAAATACCTCATGTATATTATTAGTAGCTATTACTCAAAAGAAACAACTTGCATTTCTTGACTTCAATTGCTTGGTATGACTACAAGAGAAACTGAAACAAAACCTTCTCAATCTTTACTTTAGAGTTTTTTTTAAAGACATTTAAGTTGTCTCTGATTGTGTTCCGTGTATTGAATCCAGGCCTGAATTCTACCTATTGAAATTATCATTAAACAGTTATCTAACATAGTCGATGTGTTTTATAAGCCGTTTCAGGACAGTGTTCATATAATTCCTAGTGGACGCACTTACCCCGTGGACGCACTTACCAGAACTTACACTATTATAAAAACAACCATATTAACTGGATTTTAATTCGCAAACAATTGTGCCTCATTTGCAAAAAAAAAAAAAAAAAAAAGCTTAGAAAATTGGGAGTAGTTATTTCCAAAAACAGAGTTTAGTGAGAAACTGCAGTTCACCACTACTGCTTTGAAGTAACCCAATTGCTTTCCCTCTGGTAAGACAGGTAAAAAATTGTACCAACAGTTATCTATTTTTGCCCAAAGGTAGATATTTTTTTCTTATCAAAGTTTGAAAATACCTCCTATTAACTGAATTTTCGGTTAACGTAAACAGGCTCGGAAAAATGCATAGAAATTGCCGTTTTTTACAGAAAACCTGCAAGTGTTTAAACGTTCACGTTATTTTTAAGTAACTTTTTTTATCTAATGCACAGCTTACATAACGATTGTTTTTCTAGATAGAGCCATTTTGAAGTCCTTTATTCGAAATTCAAACGGATCGGTACTTTTTTCCCGCTCAAAAACCACCCTATGATCCTTCCCGGGTGCCCAAGTATCTCCCTGCCAAATTTCGTCCAGATCCGATCTAAACTGTGGATTTGTATAAGGCACACACACACACACACACCACATATTCTTTGTTTTATTTATATGGATTATGAAGTAGTTACGCTCTTTATGTACTTTTCAGATGATGCTTCATATCCTCAGCTTGTATATTTTTTGCTTTAGTAGAGATTTTCTCCCTCCAACTTAATTTATAGATTTATTTATTTTATCTTATTTATTTTTTATTTTATATACATATGTGTAAGGCAGAACATCTTTCAATGATATCTGAAATTCACCACAAGAAGATATGGAAACAAAAAAAAATTCCATTGATTTTCTTAGTTTTTTTTTTTTTTTTTTTGGAAAGAAAGCTAAGCTGAAATGATAGATGTTGACAGTCCAGAGATAATCTTATAAAAATCTGACAAAATGTTTTAGCTTCACTTCTAATAGTGCTTCTAGATATCCTTTGTGAAATCCATACCAGTTCCAGGCATTATATTCATTCATTGAAATGAATATTATTTGTTATGATAATTATTCTATTTCTGAAAGTTTATAGAGGTTCATTTTATTCATGAGTTTTACACTCATTGTGGCAGGGAAAACTGGAAAACTAAAAGCATTAACAACTGCATGTACGGACGATCCTGTGTCGGCCGTTTCTCCAGGGGCAAACCCTGTTTTCTCGCTTCTCTGCTGGGTTCTGGTGTTTTGAGGGGAGCTGAACTCAAGCTCTTTTCTTTGGTGAAAGGGATGTAACTTATAAGGTATTAAACACAAAGGTTTTTATTCATTTCTTTATCCTAACTAGGTTGTATTTAAAATCTTCCCTCTGTTTTTCTTATTACTAATGGCTAATATGACCAAATTGGCAAAACCTACTAAAGTTGTATGCATTTACTGTTTAATGCATTGATGTAGTCCAACATCTATTGTGATAAAACATTTTTCAAGATCAACATCATTGTCTTTTTTTGTCTTTATTTATTGACAGATTCTCTCTCTAGCTAGCTAATATTTCGTTCAAAAATGTAATCGTGGTTGCAGTTCAAGGGCTAAAATTTTTGAAGCACAGATGAATAATAAAAATAAATACTCAGTTATAATATTGTGACACACATTTGCCTGTGTATTACTATTATCAAAGGTTTATACTTAAAAATTCGGACTCAAAAAAAATATGAGAAGGAGATGAAACTACTATTACTTTCCATGTCTAATCTTTTGAAGAATGTATTGGATTTGTGAAAATTTCGTATTTCGAAGGACTTTCGCGGTTTGAGGTCGTCGACTCAGATTGTGGGGGAGAGTTAGGGTGAATGGAACTTTTACATTTATGATATAATACATTTTTTAAATTATGTCTAGCTTGTATACAGATATAGCAATTAAGTATCTTGTGTGATTTCACTCAACTAATATCAACTGGATATGCTATAACTAGCTTTTCACATTATATTACGGCATAACTGCAATTTTCCCATTCTGTCTGTTTTTCTATTTCTCTCAACTTTTCCCTACATTAAAAAAAATTTAAAAATCTAGAAATAAACATAAGTTACTTTAAAAACATTTTTCGAGGAGTATATTCTGCTAAAGTTTTAACTATTTGTTATACATTCGTAACTAAGTATGCGTCAAAACTTCATTAACATGCGTACTTCTAAACAACAAGGATATACGTATATCATATTTCATAACATAAATGAATAAGAAATGCAGTTGGAAATCCTAAGCAACGGAAATAAATCTAAACACACACAGCTTTCAGAGAGCGGCACTTTATAATTAAATCTACTGAATACATTTGATGAGTTCACATCATCTGAAACATCTCGTTGTTATTAATAACCTGTTTTCGAATGCAGTTTCCTCTCACATGAATTATTTTCCACGGAGCTGAAACGCGTTTGGATAGTTAGTCATTGTTATCTTAATGGATATCTTGCAAGTAAATGCACATTACTTCGGAGTTAATAAGGCTGGATGGCAGACGAATCAGAATGAATGATAATAACAGTAAAGATCTTGTTGATAATTATGTATCAGCAGTGACTTATTTTGCTGTATCATTGATTCGTCACGTAATTGTAATTTATAATGAACTCGAAGAAGATTTTACTCTTGCTAAAGGAAAATTATCTGTTATTAATCTGAAACTTTATCCTCTGTACTTCCGTATTTCATACAAGGATACAAACAATAGAGCATTAGAAGATGGAATTTTCATTTTTTTTTTTTTTTTTTACTTAATAGGTTGTTCTCTTGCATTATGTTGCCAATACAGGTTCCTGATCCTCTTATTTTCTGAGATACATGCCCTCAAAGTTTGTCCGCCACGTCTAAATACTAAAAAAAAATGATGTTATTTAATCATTTTTTATAAAAAATCGTACTCATGCAAAATAAAATTGTTGGATATCTGTGGAAACTAGTTACTCCAGGCATTCAGAAAAAAATACTAGAATGTTCAGAATGAAAATTTCTAAGTTACAGGGCTCTTTGAAGTTGTAATCACAAAAACTCGATTTTACCGATTTTGCTAAAATTGAGGAATTTATTACAAAAAAAGGAAGACATAACCAAAGGTTTACTCACTTTCTGGTAGTGTACAGATGTTTACTATAAATGGTTACACAATACATAACTTGGATTTATCACTCCTTCTTGGAAATATTTAAGCTTAAAGATAAGCCATAAGGCAAAAACATGCGTTTTTTGGCCCTCTTGGCAGCCATTTTTCTCATAAAGGGGGAGCAGTAGAAACTTTAATTTTTTTTTAAAACAAGCCACTGATATGTTAGCTATTCACAGGAAAAGAATTTACATTTGGTTATTTCTTCCATTAAGAGATATCCTGCTGACAGTATATGCATGTTTTTCGCGACGACCATATGCTTTTGTTCCCCCTCTCATGGACTTAAAATTAATTAAACCAAAAAATAATGATATATTTATTAATAGCTGTATTATCTACCCAAAATGTCATGAAATTTAATTTATTAAATCATTGAACAATAAATTAGATAATTGATGAAAACAAGAAATAGTATTTTTCTGATTCTTGAGAAATTAATTAACATAAAGGAGCTCTAAATATTTATATTATAAGCAATACTCAATCTTGTGATTGGGATACTCCTGTTTTTAATTGCAGAATTTCTTGAATATCACATGAATATCAGGAAAAGAAATGAGGTCTTTTCGTTTGATGTAGGATATTTTATGACAAATTTCATTTGATGGGCTACTAACTGAGCATGGTGATAAAGAGCTATTAATTTCAGCATCGAATTCCATTTTACCTTATTAACAGTTAAATATTTACAAAATAATTAAATAAATAATTTAATATAAAGCCATGCTTGAAGAATTAAAATTAGTGCAACTAATTTATTCCCATACTGATCTTTACAAAATTGACATGTGTTGAGCACTGATAAGAACTGACAAGAATAAGTTTACTCACTAAAATACTAGTTCACAGATACTATAAAGCATACATTCTATTTTCTACAAAATAATACTGCAACAAAGAACAAGGGTATCCTCCTGTTTATAGCCATCAATCAGGAACATCCCAATCACAAGATTGGGTATTGCTTATGAGATAAATATTCGAAGCTCCTTTATTTTAATTGATTTTTCAAGAAATTCTTTAGTACTTACCCCTTTATACCCTTGTTCTTTGTTGCAGTATTATTTTGTAGAAAATAGAATGTATGCTTTATAGTATCTGTGAACTAGTATTTTAGTGAGTAAACTTATTCTTGTCAGTTCTTATCAGTGCTCAACACATGTCAATTTTGTAAAGATCAGTATGGGAATAAATTAGTTGCACTAATTTTAATTCTTCAAGCATGGCTTTATATTAAATTATTTATTTAATTATTTTGTAAATATTTAACTGTTAATAAGGTAAAATGGAATTCGATGCTGAAATTAATAGCTCTTTATCACCATGTTCAGTTAGTAGCCCATCAAATGAAATTTGTCATAAAATATCCTACATCAAACGAAAAGACCTCATTTCTTTTCCTGATATTCGTGTGATATTCAAGAAATTCTGCAATTAAAAACAGGAATATCCCAATCACAAGATTGGGTATTGCTTATAATATAAATATTTAGAGCTCCTTTATGTTAATTAATTTATCAAGAAAGTATTTAGTACTTTATAATTATAAATGCATAATGCTCAGGCATCAGAGAAATACTATTTCTTGTTTTCATCAATTATCTAATTTATTGTTCAATGATTTAATAAATTAAATTTCATGACTTATTGGGTAGATAATACAGCTATTAATAAATATATCGTTATTTTTTGGTTTAATTAATTTTAAGTCACTTTTATTTTGCATGAGTACGATTTTTTATAAAAAATGATTAAATAACATCACTTTTTTAGTATTTTGACGTGGCGGACAAACTTTGAGGGCATGTATCTCAGAAAATAAGAGGATCAGGAACCTAACAATTTGGACTTTTCCATGCCTCAATATGATCAACATGTGTGCCAAATTAAAAGAAAATCCGAGTCGGTCGTGCGACCCCCATTCGGCGAGTTGGTATGGAATCACTCGTAAATGAGTTGAAGTAGTGAAGTAAATAAAGATTCAGATTTTCTTTATTAGCCGAACTTATTACCATGGGATTATTTTATGTTCCTAAAACTGAAAGCTTGACATGAAACAAGCTTTTTAGATTGGTTGTCCAGCTATTAAAGCAGCCGTGACTCAAGTGGAGAAGAACATTGCAAAAACCAAATTTAAGAAATCTAAGGATAACTTGGGATAAATTGGTTGAAGATTCAAAACATTGTATTGTTAAAGGGATCCTATTTTCAATAAATATTAGCTTTAAAACACATTACCATGTTTATTGTATTCTCTCACTAAAAAGTTTTGTTATTTTTAGATCACACTGTATGTGCAGCATATGCAGTACATGATCGTATCCTCCATCCGATAGTCAGGTGTAGTAATAAGCAGAACCATGGCCTAATTTGGCTGAAAATTTTCAATTTTATCAAATCCCATGGAGAAACTCCGGCACGCAATGGAGTGTATCTTTTTGAACTCGATGAACTACATAAATTAGACAGCAAAAACAAGCAAATAAAAAAATCTTTTATTTTCAAATAGTTTATGAATCATGATAAAAGCCAAACTTACTGTAAAATAAGATCAAGTAATTTTGACTACTTCACTGATTAATACCTTTTTACTACTCTGTTACCGAGTGATTAAAACTGTTTTTTGATAATTGTTATTTATGGTCAGTCACAATACAGTCAAGATTTCGCTAACACTTACTTCTTGTATGTGTGTTTGTACTAGAGCAAAAGTTGGGGAAAGGCCTTTTTGATCTACATGGAGCTCCACCATAGAATATTTGGAGGGGCGGGTCAAATATTGTTTCTTTAAAATAAAAGTCGTTATGATTATGAAGTAATTATCTCAAACAGAAGAAAATATTTATGATTTGGTTGAATTTAAACATGAACAACCCTACACTTGCGATAAAATTTGATAAACCTCATCATCATAATAGTCGAAGAAAATAAATTAACGGATACTGTTAACGATGTGTCGGTTATCGATTGTGAATAAGATTAAATGAAGATTAATTAACTTTCGTCGGAGGTAAGTAGGTCAAATGAGAATTTTTTCATCTTTGCAAATATGCATTTTAGTTTATTTAACCGTTGCTGGTTGATTAAATTGGTACTTTAATGGTGTATGGGCGTTTCGTTTGATACCCTATATGCATTTAAGAAAAAAAAAACATAGTTTGTTTGATGTCTTCTAAGGAAACGTGAAAGACTCAAAAAAATTAACTCAATCAAACAAGTGTCATATAACTCAAAAATCTAAAGTATGATTATGAAATTAAAAAAAAAAGTTGAAATTAGAAGAATTAATCCTTGTGAATATTTTTTTTCCTTGAATTTTCTTTTTTTAAAAATGTTTTTAATATTACACGTGTAAAAGCAAAAGGTAGGTGGGTTAAAGTGAGTGTTTGAAGTTTTTTCCACCGGCCACAATGCACATCTTCGGCGCAAGGGGCGCGAAAAATTCTGGAATACTCCCGACATAGTCAAATTTCGTAGAGTCAAGAGAGCATTTCTGACCATCATTACAATATTTATTTATGGGCAATATTTTATTTTTCGTTGTTTTTATCTAAGTGTTTTAATTTTTTAATAACAATTAAATAAGTACGTAGCAGTATATAAGTGCTATTTATATAAAATCAGTAAAATAATCCTTTAAAAAATTAATAAATGATAAACTCCTAAAAGTAACAAAATCGAGGGAAAAAAACTATTTTCCCTTCATTCTTCAGTTAAAACCAGAACTTATAAAATGTGTCTTCGTAGAAGACATCGTAGAGAGATCTATTCTTAAATCTAAGTTATTGCAAATATCTTCACCAAGAACTAATTCTTTAAAGTATATACTTGCAATGTCGTCATATTTAGCTATTCAAAAAGATTCTGGAGTTGTTAGATAAGGCTCTTTTTCCATCGAATAAAAACTAAAACCCCATTTTTTTTTCTACTTTAATATATTTGTTTCATCTGCCAGAAAAGTTACAAAATGTGAATACTTTGCCGTCAATTTAAGCTAATATTTGTACTGAAACTAACAAAGTAAAAACATTGAGAAATTAATCAACATTATTCGTATGCATTATATACTTCTTTCTCTTGAAATTATTAAATGTTGAAATTGATTAAATTGGGGCAATATTAATCAGTATCAATTAATGAAGTTAATGAAGCATGGCTTATTCTTATTCAAACAAAAGGGTACTAATTTATTAATATTCAATATAATATAGTTAATTTAAAACATGGAAGGAACCTAAACATGTGAATGCAAATGTCGATAAAATGAACACACATGACGATTTAAGAGGAGTAAAATTATTAACAACGCAGACTAGAATCTGGACATCTTCAGATGTCTGTCACGCTTTTTTCACATAGTCTATAACACTTGAAGTGATCTTGAAATACAACACCTCGAATTCAAAATTACAGACTAAACAAATGTGACTACTCTTAGCAATTTTCATAAAATTAAAATAAAGTAACTTTTCTACATGGCAGGTGTAGATGATTATAGTTTAGTCTGATTTTTTGTTTGCGGGATTGCTTGTTCCTTAGTCAGTACAGTAAACACTAGTTTTTTTCTGTAAAATCACATGCAATTATAGTTTATGAACGCTATTTTATACTAATTCTGCTACTATCCAGTTATGACGAATGGAAAAATTGATTTTCTGAGAAGAAAAATGTCACGGTTGTATCTTACTTTAAGTTCATTCATTTCTAATTGCGATTAAATAAGGTGCATTTCCTTTGTAAAATCATAACTTTTAATGTGATAACAAAACTGCCACAATAAGTCCTCGCCATTATGATGTGATTGAAAAAGATTTTGAAAGGTGGTTTCTAGTAATTTTTTGTTTGAATGCAGCCGTAAAAGGATATTTCCTTTACCTCGATGAAAACACACACATTTCGTTAAAATTGACGTCGTGGTTTTATAATTCGCTGAAACCTATATTGTTCGTTACCTGGAGAAGCTCATTGGCTCCGCCATAGTAGCGTGGTAACCGAGGGTTTCATTTTACTGTTTTCGGAAAAAGACTAATGACCACACTGCCGTGCTAAGCACAAAAATCGTATCTGCACTTTTTTACCAAATTGAGTTATCGCCACCAGGTGGCTCTTTGTTTCGTATTTTACCTAAATACAAAACTATATGGTCATTTGAGAACGGGAAATATTTTTTAAAAATTCTGAAAAAGTTTCATCTGAATCAAATACATGGTGGCGCAAAACTTTTAAGATTTTTATCTCGGTTTGAGCTCGACTACAGATACCACTTTTGCACGTAGTGCGGCAGCATAGCATTTTCCTGTAAAAGCATAGGTTTTTAGATTTTATGAATAATAACGAAAGTAACAGCAGATAAGTGACGTAGGGAGCAAACACTAAGACTTTTTGAATGAAAGGCAAAGTCAACGTTCTCTCATTTACAAGCACAGGAATGTGTTTGATGATCATCACTCCGCTACACTGAACTCGGCTCTTGAGCAGGCGGCGCGAAGTGCCATTTTGGTTGTTAACGTACAATATATGGTATTTTTTCTGTTTAGTATATCAATGAAGTAGATCTTACAACCGAACATTTCTGCGAAAATTTGAATGTTTCATCTGTCTTCGAAATTTGTGAGATTCAATGCTAAAACATCATTTTTAAAAAAATCTTTAAAAACAAACCTAACATAGTAACTACGCTATTGTTGCGATAGAATTTGCACTAATATCCTTAATACGAACGTTCTATTATATATAATTTCGTTGAAAAATACAGAAATACAGTGAACTCTCACTTATGCTACGCCTCATTTATGCGCTTTTTTCACTTATACGATGATTTTCAATGGTCCCAGCACATTCCATAGCAAAAAAATGATAATATCATTCGTTTATGCGTCGCTCTAAAGATAAATATTTCACTTATGCGTCGAATTTTCCGTAAAATGTAAAAAAAAATAACTTATTTTCTTGAAAAAATAAGCATTTTTCTTCACTTTCCACTTTAATCTTTCGCTTTTACTGCTTACGAAGGGCATTTTTTCTGCTTGAACTAGAGTTCGAAGAGGGACAATCATCTACTATTGATAGTTTTAAAGGGAACAGTTTGTAATTACATATATAATAATGTTTGTTTTCTCATTATCATTGCAGTTATATTACAGAAATTGCCAAACCGTAGTAATAGGTCCCTTTTCCATAGAAACATTCTTATTCATTTTCTCATTAGAACCTATGTTGCGTTTTAGTCCTTTAAATAGGCCTGTTCACTTATACGTCTCTTTCACTTATGCGCCTTTTTTTTTTTGTTGGTCCCTTGGGCCGGCGCATAAGCGAGAGTTCACTGTATGGTATTTTTTCTGTTTAGTATATCAATGAAGTTGATCTTACAACCGAACATTTCTGCGAAAATTTGAATGTTTTATCTATCTTCGAAATTTGTGAGATTCAATGCTAAAACATCATTTAAAAAAAAAAATCTTTAAAAATGAATCTAACATAGTAACTACGCTATTGTTGCGATAGAATTTGCACTAATATCCTTAATACGAACTTTCTATTATCAAATATAATTTCATTGAAAAATACAGAAATACTTCCTTTTAAATTTACAAATTCATCACCTCGGAAAACTTACCTACACATTAGGATTGATAACAAACGTTTCTTCTGACACGCAAAACAGCATAATACGGCTTGTTTTATTGCCACAACACTCAGTGCGGCATGTTTTTTCTCTATTCCTAAAGAACTAATACAGTAACCACCCGTTATATCGCACTTGTCCGGTGACAGCAAAAAAGAACGATAAATCTGAAAACGCGAAAAAAACGAAATTATAAAATGCAACTCCATAAATGCACAAATTAATGACTTGTGCACCAGCAAAAAGATTCATATTCTTCATTGTCATATCAGGCCGATTGTCTTAAACACAAAAATGAAAGTTTTCTTATCAATTTTTCATTTGAAATTATAAAAAAATAGAATAAATTATACATTTAAAAATATTTATATTGTTTTATTGCAGGATACGAGCCGAAAGTCGTTTCTTAAACTGCAACAAGTTTAGATGCATGGGAAAGCGTACCCGTATTACTCATTGGTTTAAAAAATAAAAAAGTAATAAAAAAAAAACCTTCGAAATGCAACTTTTTTTTGTCAAATGAAAAAAAAAAGAATAGAATGCAGTGTTCTGTTGCCGTTTCCAGTTCATCCGCCATCTCACCGTGGTGCAACTATACATTCGGGGATACGGAATAAACTCAAGTACGCAAAGCATTTGGGAGAAAAAAAAAGGAAAGATACAGTGAAAAACTGGCAAACCAGGTAATAAAAATATATTTCACGGAGACTTCAATAGCGGTAAATTTTCGTGAATAGTGTATACTACTTTAAAATTTGTAGTAAAGTATTCAAAACGAAAAAAAGGTCTTTCTGTTTATAAATTTCACTATGGTTTTCGAAACAATTATTGTTTAGACAATTAAATTTGCATCTGCGATTCATGATTGGAAATTCCTACAAATAGTGCTAACCATGCGAGCATATTACAAATTTAAAACATTACACGTTGAAAATCGGAAATGAATAAAAGTATTGAATAATATGTTTCAACTTACCTCCATTTATTCTCTGTTTAAACGAAATAACTATACCAAAGGCAAAGGAACGTTAGGATTAACAATAATTTAAAATCATGAATGAATTAGAGGTATGAATACAGCGTGAAATATAACTTGAAATATGCCGTCTGAATTTCAAAGCCCCACTTGCGTCGCGATGGTGAATTCATTACGCACGTGCTGAAATAAATACCTATGCTGTGAATTGTATAAAAGCATTAGATATGTTTATGCAACAGTCAAAACTTTAACGGCTAAAATGATCTAAATGATGAGTGATGAAATATTAATCAAATGCAGGCGTTGCTGTGATAAACGCGATGAAACTTGTGAAGGTGAATTTTCATTTAACAAATATTTCAAGCGATGGCTCTGTAAATTAGTAATTTCAAAGCGTATAATCTTTTATTGAAGAATGTCTTTTTAGGAAAAATTTTTATACATTTGACAAAAAAAAAAAAAAACTCTCACTTATCCATACTTTATACATTAGCGAATTATTTAGAGAGTTAATAATGTTTTGTATACTTTGTTAATTATATACTTTTATTTATTTATTTATTTATTTATTTATTTTTGGGATTTTTTACGAGTTTTTTTTTTTTAATCCAACGATTTATATTTTCTTTCTTTTAAGGGGTTACAGTACCTTTCTAACAATTTCCTTAAATTTACGTGAAAAATGTAATTCTTTGGAATCTTTGTTTCCGCACTTATTTAACACTAAATAATTTATTTTCAAACATTAAAAATTTTGCTCACTTTTTTGGAAAATTTGAAAAAAATAAGAAAATGTCATTTTTTTAGAAACCCTAAGGCTTATTTGTTTTCGCACTAATTTAAAAATTTCTTTTTGCTGAATAATCAAAAGAATTACCTCTAAAAATCTGTGCAATCATTTTCTTATATATTTATTTAAAAATATTTTGAGACCTTTTATGTAAAAAATTCTTAGAAAATTTTATTTTTCGAGGTTTAACACGCTCTAAAAATTTTAGTAATTTATGAAATGCTTATTTAATGCACAGTTTTGTTAAATATATTATCCTGAGTGTAAAAAATATTCCTATATAGTAATAGAAAAAAATCCTTAGCATTTCCAGTAACACAGAAACACTAAAAATTGATCATCGAGAAAAAACACTTTGAAGTTTTGATTTTCCATTACAACACATAGCATGCTTGCGTTAAAGTCACTAATAACTTTTTATATAGTTTAGCTAGAGCAATGCTATTTTTTCCGAGTGTTTGCAATAACTTTTACTTTTGAAATAAGCAATGAACATTTTTTTTTTGGTCTTTTGGTCATTTTTGAGGTACTGTGATCCCTTAAAAGGAAAAAAGACTATGTTCAAATGGATGCAGGGGCAACTGGGTGAATTCGGAGCATTACCATTATGTTCAAAATTTATCTAGTTACCCCTGCTTCAGATTGAACATAGTCTTTTTTCTTCTTAAAAGGAAAAAAATATAAATCGTTGGATTAAGAAAAAACTCTTGAAGAATCTCATAAAAACATATAAATAAATAAAAGCGGGAATAAAATAATGGTAATTTTCTTTTATTCCTTAGTTCTATCGGCACGACATCGATGTCGAAATTTTAGAAACGTCGATGTTCTAGTTAAAACATCGATGTTTTGTTGTCGATGATTTCTAAACATCGATGTTTTGCTTTCGATTTTTGTTTACATGGTCATGCTTTATATTTCAGCTTCAAGACAAAAATACCGTATATTCATAAAACATATAAAACAACATTGAAAAGCACCAATGAGCAGGAATTATACAGTATTCCTGCTCATGTGTGATCTTCAACGTTGATTTATATACATTTATTTTTTATGCACAAATATATATTTCACATGTTTATAGTCAGGTTTTTGAATCATAAAATACCCCATTTTTTTCCGATTCCTATTTCATATTTTATTTTTTGTTTAATGGTACTCTTAATGTGCCTTTTCTTTTCTTTTTTTTTTTTTTTTTTTAATTGGGCAATCAATATTCTCGTTTTTAGTAAGGAATTTCTACCCAAAATAGTAAAAAAACATAATAAACATAACATCTCGTAATAAACATATATTTCAACTTCAAGAAAAAATTACCATATATTTATAAAATCATATAAAACAACGTTGAAAAGTACAAATGAGCAGGAATTCTGCCGTGAGCAGGTAAAGGGCAGTAACTGCAAATTTTTCGATTTTCATTTTTTTGCATTTTTGAAATATACGTTATATTAGTTTTATGGTACAAGCATCTTTTTTTGGTTTCCGATGAAAAAAAACTGTTTTTTAACCAATGGTAATTAGCAGTAACTGCATTTTTCGTTGCTGTGGGCAGGTAAACGGCAGTATCTGCATGTTTGCAGGATGAACATAATATGAATCGCTGTGCAAAACTTGCATCAAGCCGCAAAAACCGTTTTCCTTTGTACTTAAACTAAGCGAAAGTAGGGGTGCCCTAATGGGAGGTCACGGGAGGTCATTGGTTGCACTTGAATGTTCCCAAGGGGGTGTTTTATTCCTTTTGGGGGTGAATCAGTGTTAATATCAAAGCAGACTTAAGTGATATAAATTGGCGTTGCCACTTGGCGATATATCGCCAAGCTTTAAGTCGCCAAGTGCTTGTCGCCAACTTCTTGACATATCGCCAAATTGGCGACAAATTTGACGAAAAAAATATTTTGTGAGTTTGGGTTCAATTTAGCGCTATTGGCGGTATTTTGCGAAAAATCCACTGAATGATGCTAAAATCGGCGATATTTAGAAAATGAATTGTTGTAAATCATTTTTTGCTTTGTTTCGTGGTACATTTGGGGCGTAATTGTTTGAATTGTCATCTTGCTCATTCCAAGCATTATTTTAACACTTAAGGCATCTACTCAAAAAATTTACCCGTAAAAGAAAGTAGTGGGGGATCCATACCAGATGTTTTTCTTTCAAATAAAGTTTCTCTCCACTAGCAGACAATATTTTTCACGATTTCAAAGATACACAAGCCAAACTTGGCAGACGACAAACAAAAATGCAGCAATGAAATGATTTTATTTACATTGTTTTGTTTTCTTTTAATTACAGTTGCTTTCATACTAACAGACGATAGTTTTTGCAGTTTAATCCCTAGCTGTTGCATTTTTAATAGTACTATGAAAAAAATCGTCAGCACAACAAGCATTTCAAGCGATCTTTTTCTCAAAGTGATTTCTTGTTTTGATGCAAAGTACAAAGCATTAACTGATTTGTAGTAATTTTAACATCTGGTATGCACGCCACACTACTTCCTTTTACGTTTAAATTCCATAATAAATGCCTCAAGTGTTAAAATAGTGCATTAGTGTGAGCATGATAACAATTCAAACATTTACATCCCTAGTTTGTCACGAATCAATGCAAAATAATATTTTACAATGATTTATTTTCTAAATATCGCCGATTTTAACATGATTCAGTGAATGTTTCGCAAAATGTGCCCAATAGCGCCAAATTGAATCCAAATTTTAAAAAATAATAATTTTTTCGCCAAATTTGTCGCCAACTTGGCGGCAAACACTTGGCGACCAAAAGTTTAGCGATATATCGCCAAGTGGTTGCACCAAATCATATCACTCAATCTGCATTGAAATTAACATTGATTTACCCCACAAAGGGGTAAAAGACCCCCTTGGGAACATTCGAATGCAACCACAAGGGGAGGTGCACAACGACCACCCTCAGAGCCTACATACCAAACTAGAAGTTTCTACGGCATATAGTTTTTGAGTTGTGCGACGTACATACATACGCACATACATACATACATACATACATACATACATACATACATACATACATACATACATACGCACATGCATACGTACATACAGACGTCACGAGAAAACTCGTCGTAATTAACTGGGTCATGGTCGAAAAGGATATTTCGGCTGTTTATATGTTAGTAGGTACATATGCATGTGCTGATAGGTCGAAAAAACTACTCAAGATTCATTAGGGGGTGAGCAAAATCAAAATTTAGACCGAATTTTGAGTGAAATTTTCTTTGTGATCACAATACATCCTTTACAAAGTAAAAGGAAGTAAAAATGGCTGAAGAATCATCAAGTTTTGCTTCATATTTTCCATAATACAATACAGTTCATTATATTTTTTAATTATATTTTGCGTTCTTTTATATTAAATCTATATCAAGTGGATACACGGTATTTATGTATATTTTTAAATAAAACATATCATTCACAATGCAATAATATATTTCGTAATAACATATCTACTCCGCATGTTGTCGAATATGTAAATACTGGACATTTAGTAGCATACTGTGCAGTTACTGCCGACTGCCAGTCAATTCCGCATGACAATTAGAATGAAAAGGGCAGGTAAACGGCAGTATCTGCTTTACCTCTCTATGCGCTTGCAAAATCAAAATTCAATCGATTACCCAAAAAATATATCGGTATAAACATATAGTATCGCCTATGTTCGAAGTTCAATCTTTTATTGATCTTTGTGGGAAATCAAAAACGCGTTTCTTCAATTATCTCGAAAACTCATTTTTGCAGATACTGCCTTTTACCTGCCCACGGCAGAATTATACAGTATTCCTGCGCATGTGTGATCCTCAACGTTGATTTATATACTTTTATTTTTTATGCACAAAGATATTTAGATATTTCACATGTTTATAGTCAGGTTTTTGAATCATGAATTTCCCCATTTTTCCGATTCTTATTTCATATTTTATTTTTATTTTAATGGTACTCTTAATGTGCCTTTTATTTTCTTCTGTTTTCTTTTTTCTTTTTTTTGATTGAGCAATCAATATTCTCGTTTTTAGTAAGGAAAAAATATGTAAACGATGCGCATATTCCAAATTCTGTTTTTAATTTCTCCCCAAATAGTAAAAATACGTAATAAACATAACATCAATATTTTTAAACCCTCAGAGAGAAAATGTTTTAACCCATTAATGCCTAGCGTCCTTTTTTAGGGATGGTCCAAAAAAGGGTCTGAATTTCCCCAAAATGAACATTTTAACCAAATAATAGTGTTCAATTTGTATCTTGGTATTGTTTCAATTCGTTAATAACAGATTGCAGCCTATAACCATTGTAAAGTGTGTTCTTTAGCAGTTTTAATAAGATCTTTATCAAAAATGACATCGTTCACAATATCAAGAAAAAAAGCTAAGTTTTCAAAGTTATTCCCAGCTTCCCAGTTTATGTTAATCGCTGATTTTATTTTTTCTTATAAAATGTCTTTTTAAATATTATATCGTAGGCAGAAAAAAATTTTAGTAAAAAAAGTATGTACCCTCTGGGGTCTATTGTAACTTTTAAGGAACGATTTTTCTTTTCTTGATAAAAAAATTATTTTTTTCATGATATTTTTAAAATTATTTTTCCTGTCCATTAAACAGTGTTTGTAACCAGTATACAAAATATCTTTGGAAAAAAAATGTCAGGCATTAATGGGTTAAGTATTTTTATGAATTGTTGTAGAAAATATTTAAATCTCTTAACAAGCACAGAATGTATTTCAATTTAAAATCACTAAAGGCTCATTGATACAAGATATTTATCTAAACGCAATGTCTAATGTAATTAAATAATTAATTTGTTAAACATTCACTGCAAAACGTTAACTGCATCGTTAAAAATTGTGTACTACTGTCTCAAAAGCATTTATTCTATAAATCTATTTTTCACTAAAGTTGCCAAGCTATTTTTCTTTAAAGACATTTATTATAAAGTGAAGACTCTTGAGGTATTAAAAAAAATTTTGAAAGAAAAAGTAGGCTGTTCAACTCTGAAAATTTTTCTAATTAGCTTCCGGGAAGCTTTTTAGTCGCAAGAGATACTGTAATTGCTTGAGTAAAGAAAAATAAAGTGCTTGATGCAAACTTATGGAGGACGATTAAATGCTACGAAATTCTACTACTCTTTAAAGAGGAATTTTGAGAATTTGAAGACTATTTTAAATTACCGATACGAATATATGATTCTGTAAATTGTGTTTTTAGGGTAAAAAAATACATGTATTGTATGACCCGTTTTTAAGGAATTGCGGTGTCCAATTAATAAATTGTGTAGTTAAACTTTGTGGTTAAACATTTATTTTTTCCATCAAAAAAAGGTATCGGTGATTCAACGAATTTGAGAACAAAATTTTACTAAAAATTACAAAACATAGCATTTACTTTTTTTCCAACTTAAAAAAAATGAAGGGTCAATTATGTTAGATATTTCTTCAATAGTAATCTCTCCAAGAAGTAAATAAAATATATTCATTCGCTGTAAAACCTTAAATACATCGTTAAAAGTTTGTAGTTCTCTCTAAAAAGCGGGAACTGCAAAACACAAGAGAACTACTCTTAGAATACATTTCTTCATTAAAGGTGCTAAGCAGTGTTATATACTCAAATAGCAAATGTAGATCTTTGTGTGCAGTTTTACACCAAAATTTGGCGTCCTTCACGACAAATTTTGTTAAAATCGGAAATAGTGAGGTCATTTTACCAGTAAAAAGTGAGATGCGCAGTAAAACAGTAAACATTTTTAAGCGTGGGAGAAATATTTTCTTATAACTTAATATGTTTAATATTGACATCTGTAATGTTTCTAATATTAAATGCAGAGGATGTTTTTACAAAGCATGTTTGCATGTATTTTCCTCAAAAGTAAAAGAAAAGGTAAAACAAAAACTTCGCGTTTTCTTTTATTCCATTTTTACAGCTTTGTAACTGATTTTAGTATTTTAAACCGATTTTAAAGCATTTAGCTGTAAATATAGTTAAAACTGAGTTCTACGCAAAAGCGATTTTTTAAAATATTTATATGTTATCTTACTTATCATTATTTTGGTGCATATATCCACCGCAAATTGTAAAACACCTATTCCCTGATACGAACTAAATTAACCAATTCGTTGTAATATACGTATTCTGATGTTTTAAATAAGTAATTCTGAAATAACTGGTAATTAGCGAGATTTTGACAGAAAATCAATGCGGCTGAATGGTCAAACTCTATTTGTAGAAAGCAGTGATATGCTTCAAAATTTATTATTTCGCCTCACGAAGTATAGTATTATATTTTTCACCTATAAGATAAAAGTTTAAAAACTCATCCATTGGTTTTTGGAATTACTTACTAGCTTATAAGGGGGAAAATGTTTAACCAGGAAAACTTAACCAGGAAACAGTCTTTTCTTGCAACATCATCACATGAGATACATCTGGGGGCTGTTTATAAATGATATCCCACTTTATTTCCATATATTTAACCCCCTTTATCACAAAGTGGCACATTTTACCTTACTTTGTAACATATCACCCTATACTATATAGACAATTGTTGTAAAACATGTTTTTACTTAATCTAAACATGTGATGTCTTATTTTTGTTGCCCCCTTTAGTCTAAGAGCTAACAACGTTTTCGAGACAGAAATTTAAGACGAGTGACTTTTTAAATCTTTTCCTATACTGTTCCAAACAGCATGCGAGGTGTCTAGCGCCCCTTGAGCGTTTTTTACTGCGCATCACATTTTTATTGGTAAAAAGTGATTTATGAACCATTTTGGGGACAATTAGAAGCAAAAAACTGTTGTAAGAGTGTCATAAAACATATTAATAGAAAGCTCTAATTTTTACCTTTGCAATGCTTTTTGTATTTTTATTCCACTATAACTACAAAAGAAGTTACAATCATTTGCATGTAAATATTTTGGTTTTCTTTCCCGTCTTTTAAAGTTTTTTAACAGCTCTACAAATCGTACAATTTTCACAGTAGAATCTAAAAATTGTCAGGATTACTTATCTAGACATATGAGTCCATTACACCAAATTTCTTTGAAATCGGAAATGGTGTTGTCAAAAAAATTTCTTTCATGATTGATTGTTCGTGAAATTGAACTAAATAGACTTTACAATCACTGTTTTTACCAGTAAAATGTGGTGCACAGTAAAAAAACGCAGCCACTATTAGCCAACAGATCCCTCACATGCTGCTTAGAAGAGCATAGGGAGAGATATATTAAAGAACCAGACGGTCTTAAAATTATTGTTTTTTCGACGTTGCTAGCTGTTGGACTATTTGGTCAACGGCTTCCTGCCCATCACGACAACGGGTCGTGCCACACACAATTAGGATTTGCGAATTTATAGCTGAAAAAAGTTGTTTTGTACATCTATATCCGCGTTACTTACCAAATTTCAACACCACCCCTGACACTAAGAGCACCACGACGGCGCGGCGCAACTTTATGTCCATTCGAAAAAGGTTTCCGCAAACGCCCCTATTCAAGATTTAAGAGTTAGAATAAATGTATTGCTTGCCAAGTAACTGCATTTTGGAGGAGATTAAATCTAATTCTATGTAAGTTTATCGCATTTTTGAATAACATTTACTTCGCTTTGATCACAGTAAAAGATCACAATCAATATTTATCGGTCTAATACTGCATCCAAGTCTTCTGCAACCTTCTCCATGTATTCGAATACATTAGCATGTGAGTTTAAGCATCTTTACAACCAAATGTTTTCCTTCCAAATTTTTAGGTTATATGACATAAATAAATGCATGACGCACAAAACATAAATATAAGAGGAAATAGCGCATATTTTAGTTCGACATTCTCCCGCTGTCAAATATTAAAAATAGCTGCTACTTCAAAGTTTTGCAAAATTACCTTGAAATACCTCTTTAAACTACCTTTGATATTCTGCTTCTAATCTTTTAAGCATTTTTCGAGAGAAAAAAAGGAAACTTTTGGCATTTTGCCGCTTGCATAAAAGATAACTCTTTGATGTTCTTACCTTTGATATACTTTGATGTACACTTCTAAAACATTTTTTCAATGCATGACAAGAGCAACTTTATGAGGTCTTGTCAAGAATGACATTGTTTTAAATATTTCACGCTTTGTTTGCAGCATATTAATTGTCAGTTTGTTTTGCTTCGAAAATTAATTCATAATGATTTTGCGAAATGAGTACTTATCAGCAGAATATGGAACAGTTTTGAAACATTAGTGCATATAAGTTTCCTAAATAACGAGTGTTTCTTGAGCAAGGGCTATTACAGTAGTGGACAAATTATAGACTCAAAAATTTTAGATTTTGTTTTTTAACAAAAACTTAACTAAAATTTACTTTTTTTCACCAAGATGAATAGTTGACAAAATATTTCGAAAGGTAGTACAGCTCGTCAAGTAAAGGAAAAAGTTAATAAGATTAGAAGACTTGGAAATTTAATATCATTAAGTAATTTTATCATTATGTGAAACCTGGACAAAAGTTTAGACTCCAGAATTATGTCAAAGTCAAGCCATAGAATGAATTAATGTTGCAGTTAGTGACTGCTAAGTATTTTGTTTTTAAAAATTAATAATAAATATTTAAATGCATGGCTTTGGGAAAAACTTATAGCATTGAGAAAAAACGTTGAGCATTGAGAGAAACTCAAAATTTTAAAATCTCCAAATGTCCTTGAATCTGGCTCTTTAATCTTTCTGGATTCTTTTTTCGCTATATAAGTTTTTAGTGATTTTATGTTGTTTGTAGTTTATAAATGTTAAGTTACCTAAAAGAGCTAAAATTATGTATACGTTATATTGGTAATCATAAGTTTCAAAGAGAAATAAACATTATCAGCAATTATCCCAGTAATCAATATTTGCTTCATATGTAATGGAAAAATTATCCTATAGTACTTTATTTCATAATTCAAAATAAATATGAAAGCACATATCAAAAGATACTGTAATATTTTTTCGCGAGACCTCCATCAAATCTGCGCATCCTAAAGCAGTCTCCCCTTTTCCAAATGGAAGCGTTCGTGGCTGCCAGGAGCACAATACGCAGACTGACAGTACCTCTGCTATAGGACTGAATTCTGGACAATCGATTCGGTTAAACCACGTATAGTGGTAGGTACTCGGGAATCTGGAAAGAGGCAGTAAGTTCTGGTTTGCAACCAGTGTCGTTTAATTTGGAGATGTCTTGATCATGTATACAGAAATTTAAATGATTAAATAAATAAATCTAAAAGTTAAGTATTTTTAGTTTAACTTGATTAAGATTGATTCCTGTGTTCTCAAAGGAATATTTTTCATAAATTTCAAGTCACATCAAAATATTTTAAAATGATAACATTAAAAACTCAAATGCTTTTTGCGATTATTCTTTAATACGTATATCTCTAGATTTCGCTTCTTTTAAGATGAAAGTTTCCTTAAAATATGAATTGAAAGTAAATGAAATAATTTGTGAAACGATGCTGAAAAATTGAGAAAATAAATCGAATATTTTTCAGTTATGTCGTACCATTAATTTAATAATCCAACAATCGCATTTCCCTCCTGCTAAGTATTCCGCATATAAAATTAGTTTGAGTGATTTATTATCTTCAGTGCTCTGTTGTTATCACAAATGGACCGATTTCCTTAAAGATTGGAGATAAAAAGATTTTGGGAAATTGCCATATGTTTCGCATTTTTTCATTTAAATGAAGAGACGAAGATATGCCAAAAAAGAACTAATACTTCTTACATCTCATATTTTCCTAACAAAAACACTTACAAATTATTTTAATGTATTTTATCCCAAAACCGTCTGAAAATTACTTTTAAAGTTACTTTGCTTCTTAGTCAAAGACATTTATACATTGTGTCTGGTATTGAATAATCAGTTATTTTACTCTATTTACTTCTCTAAGAGCATTTGGCAAATATAGGTCATTTATTACAAACCGAATAAAGAAATCTCTGACACATATGACTCTATTAAGTATTACTGATTTTTTTTTAATGAAGTGTTATACAAAACATAGTTATAGAGAACGAAAGGCAGTTGCAGCATCTATTTTTATGCAACGTTATTATATGTTTTCTTTCAATTTCAATTCAAAAAAAAAAAAAAATAATGTGCAAAACACTATACAGATATTGTAAACACACAGATGTTGTAGTTTCGTCATCTTACCCTCTTTTACCATGCATACTTTTGATTTTTTTTCTGATTATCTTAAACACTAAACAAAAAATGTGTATCATATTTTTACAAGTATATTTTTTCGCTGTCATTTTTTTTCTCTTTTAATTTGATTTAATGGCATGCACGTATTATTCCACACCACCAAAAATTGTGAAATTAAAGAAATATACCTTTTCATTTGTACACAAATTATTAACGGGAAAAACAAAGTAGCCAGCCATATCGAACATACATTTTTAGAGTTAAAAAAATGTATGCATCTAAAAAGGGATAGCTTTGGAACGCTAATATACTTTTAGTTACTACTTAGTCAGAGCTAACTAATGTAAGAGGTTTTAATATTAAAATTTACGAATAATATCATAGTTAAATGGTCACATCGAAAATTAAAATCATTTCCAGTTCTTTATTTTAGTGAGTTCGACAAGACACACAACACAATAATGGTAGGAAGCCAATAAGTTTTTGACCGTTAGATCTTGGATTCACCCAGCCCCGGTTTTCTTTTTTTTTTTTTTTTTTTTTTTTCGCTCTAAACTGTTTTTCCCTACAGCAAGGATTAAAACTGTACTCTGAATCTTCAATTTATTTCCGTTTCCGCTGCAAGAATAAAAATATGGTTTTTAGAGTTAGTTTTTTTATTATTTAAAAGAAAATGCTGAATTTCTCTCGTACTTTTTTTTTTTTTTTTTTTTTTGTGAAAATAAAAAAAAATCATTTTTTTACTTTCCCGTATATATTCTTTTAGATCAAGAGGACAAAAAATGGCGGAAAAATAATCTATTGATCTATTCTGGGAAATACTTTTAAAAATGCATTAGATTTAAACTATTCATTTAAAAACAATTTGCAGGAGCGGAATTAATTATTCAATTGTGTTTAAAAAAATATTATGATCTTAACGGGAAAAAAATGAAGCATTCAATTCTTGAACATTTGGTGAATAAGTTAAACATAACAAGAAACAAGTAGCAAAATTAATGCCTCTAGAAATAAATTTATGCGTAAAATTTTACTTTGACTACAGACTAAAAACTTATTTCACAAATTCTCAGTTTTACATATAGATATAAAGAACTATTACATTTTGGAATAAAATACGTTCAACAAATAAATGAAATGGTTGTAAATCTAACTGAAATTTTTAACATCTACAAAGAAATTATTTCCAAACGAATTACTTCGCAGAAATTAGTTCTAAATTGCAAAAGTTTCGACAAAAATAATGTTTTTGAAAACTTACCAGATTTTTAGGTGCTTGTAAACCTTTAGGTTTTCTCAAAGAAAACACAAATCCCGTGAAAGCTAGTTCACGATAAATCCAAAACTAGTAATGATTTTCCATCAAAAATAACTGTTTACATTTTCTTGAGTTGTTTTCCTTTGACGTTAAAACGCAAAATAAGTCACTTTGAAACTTAAACATGCTGCTACGCTTTCGTCGGGTCTCCAAAAGAACGAAAAATATTCAAAGAATTTCTCTCACTTTCCAGGTTTTTAGAAGTAATACATTAATTATCATACGCTTTCAGCAGCACTACACAAGTGAGAAAGTGCATTCAAGCTAAATATGTACAAAGAATTTGTATATATTTTCATATTCTTGATTTTTTTTCTTTTCTTTTCTTCAGTTGGTTTGTAAAACAACGGGACTGTGTGGCGGGTATAGGGTAATTTTGTAATTCCTGCTTTTTATACCAATATATTATTTGATATTTTTATATAAAATAATATCTACTTATATTAAAAACTGAGTATCTTTCTAACTATCTTTCTTTCTAACTATCTTTCTATGTCACGCTTCTTTCTCCTGAACGCCAATGAACTGAAAGTCGAACCAGGTACCGATAGATAGGTAATTTTTCAGGCTTCATTAGTTTCAATCTATATAATTATACGATTTTAATTAGCGAAGATATCAATTAATAAGTAGTCAAGTTTAAAGCGATTAAGCCTAATAAATGATTAAACTTCCAAGACATTTATTTCTTACCGTTGCCATTTTGAATTAAAACGTTAATTAAATTATTGAACTATTTAAAATTCCAAGATATTTATTTCTTTCCGTTCAAGTGAAACACGGACGATCGCAACTCACCAATGCAATCGCAAATTCCAAAATTTGGATTCAAGTGAAACGAATTCACTTGAATTCGACTTACAGTAGCGGTTGCAATATTCGATCGCCTCGAAGCGACCGCAATGGTGTTTCACTTGAATTCGGCCCTAAATTAAAACGTTAATTAAATTGAACTTTTTAAAATGAAAGAGAGTTATTTTTTTCCATTGTCATTTTAAATACGTGTTATAACAAAGTTCTAACAATTGTTTTTATTCTAATTATAAATGACATATTTTTTCTCAGGTACCATTTTGAAAATGTGTTTTTAAATAAAATTGCCATTGCTGTTTTTAGAAGGGACTTTTTCTGGCTGCGATCCATAAGTAGTCAAATTTAAAGCGAATGTTTAATTAATAAGTAGTCAAATTTAAAGCGATTAAGCCTACTTAATGATTAAACTTCCAAGACATTTTTTCTTACCGTTGCCATTTTGAATTAAAACGTTAATTAAATTATTGAACTATTTAAAATTCCAAGATATTTATTTCTTTCCGTTGCGATTTTGAATTAAAACGTTAATTAAGTTGAACTTTTTAAAATGAAAGAGTGTTATTTTTTTCATTGTCATTTTGAATACGTGTTATAACAAAGTTCTAACAATTGTTTTTATTCTAATTATTAATGACATATTTTTTCTCAGGTACCATTTTGAAAATGTGTTTTTAAATAAAATTGCAATTGCTGTTTTTAGAAGGGACTTTTTCTGGCTTCGATCCAAATATTAAAAGAACTTTTTCGTTTAGAATTTTTCAATTAATTTTACCGGAAGAAAGCGGTTTGGAAATAATTGTTTTTGGAAAGGAATTTTATTTGTAATTTAGGGAGAGTGCTAAGTATGCGCTACTTGACATCGTCTTTATTTTTGAGGAAGCATGTGCAAATAATTCGATTGATTCTTTGATGCAGGAAAGCTTTTTAGCGAGCCGCTTTAGCGGGGAGTAGTTTATTAAACTTTTCCTTGGTACTTTAAAGGCGAGCCGCCTTGGCGGCGAGTAGTGAATTGAAGCTTTCCTCGCTACTGTAAAGGCGAGCCACCTTGACGGCGAGTAAACTGTTTAAACTTTGCTCATTTCTTTAAAGGCGAGCCGCCTTGGTGGCGAGTAGTTTTCTCAAACTGCCTTCACTACATTACAGCCCGTGCAATGCCTGGCTACGCAGCTAGTGAATTTATATTATTTGATAGACATTCAATTTGTCAAATCAGGACGCACCGACTTACTTACTAAAAACTATACCTTTAACTTTGACTATATAAACCGGCGTTAAGTCAATATCAAATGCTCATTCATATTTTTCAGTGCAAATGCTCAAAACTTGTGCCACATGTCTATATTTCATTTTTTTATTAGTTAAGTTTCAAACAACCATCAAGTTTCAAAATAATCGTCATTTTGTTAGTTAATATATGGTGACTGTGTAATCATTAATTTTTTTGTATTGTGCGGATTTCTGCATATCCAAGTTTATTTCTTTAACAAAAACCTATTGCGTAATCACTAAAAATAAATATAGATTTTTCCCTGAATTTTAATTTAAAAAGTTGAACTGATTCTGATTGTTTAATTTAAGGGGTCTTAAAATTTGAATGATGGGTGTAAAATGCCTTTATAGGGTGACAAAAAAATATTTTCTTTACTTAGGAGCATGTGAATATCGAGAATGATAATTACTGACCGGTTAACTGTTGACCTAAATAAGTCAAATTGCTCTGTACTAACAGATTATAGCACGTTTTTAAGGAATAAGTGTGATGCAGTGATTTTTTTAGTTTAATGTTAGTTAATACCTATTTAAGTAGTAAATAATCTTCCCTGACGAACACTTTCAATTTAATTTAAGTAGATAAAGATTACGAATTCGTATAGTAGGCTTTAAATAACTTTTTTTTAATCACTTTAATCAAGTCTAGCCTATAAGGCTCTTGATTGTGTTTCATACAACTAATAGATTCAGCTAATTAAATGGAAACAAAAATTTTGTGCTTTATGGTCTAAAACTACACTGTTCAAAATTTTTACAAATGTCGACTATTTTGACATCTTAACTGAATTAATGCTTGCTTAAAAAGGTCAGTTGTAACAAATTGACACCAGATTCAAAAAATCTTTTTCCACCGCCAAATTTTTTGCCAACTTGGCGGTCCAATGCCAACTGGTAACCAAATTAAGGCATCATGAAAGTTTGCATTAATATTAACATTAATTTGATCCAACAAACATGTGAAAGACTCTATTTGGAATACTTGAATGTAGCCAAAAAGGGTGGTGCATAGCTAGACATACTCAGAAGCTTGACTGTGTTACATTTGAAGGGTAGAGTCAGTTAGAGTAAAGGAAAACATACTGTCAATGTTTCAATTTAATTTAATTCCCTTTCTTTCAGATGAATTGCCACATAAAATTTTTTATTGTCCTAAAACTACACTATGTTCAAATTTTCCAAACAACGACTGTTTTAACATAATTCAATGAATTAGTGCTCGCTAAAAATACCAGTAGCACCAAATTAAAAATAGATACGACGAATAATTTTTTGACGCTAAATTTAATGTCAACTTGGCAATCTATTACCATATGACAGCCATATTATAACATCATTTAATTTTGCATTGAAATTTACACGAATTTGTCCTAAACAAACGTGTAAAAGCCCTTTTTGTCGTATTCAAATAGAACTAAAAGGGGAGGAGTGCATAACAAGATCCCACTCGGAGTCTTAATTAAAAAAACATAATAACGAATTTATTACTTTTTATGCACTATGCTTCTCTTTTTAACTGTAGTTCAGGCGTTCAGGTTAGTAGGTATTTTTGGGCTCTCTCTGAGGTTATGTACCTTTTTATTATAATTTGTTTTAAATTAATTAGTTTGTTTATTTATTTCGTAAATGGTATACGAGATAGAGGAAATAAAGACGAACTCTAACCTCTGATTGATTCAAATTGCAATTTTTTTTTTTTTTTTGAGTTACATTTGACTTGTACTAGATAGTTCAAATTTCTTTGGTGGAATTCACGGATTAGGGGAAAACCGGGGCTATTTGGCATAAGGGGTACGTTGGCACTGTGCTTTTATTTTCTCGTACACAGTGCCCACAGTGATGAGACATACTCGGCAACCTGCTGCGTCATCTACAACAGTTTTAGTGTCTTGCTAGCGTGCGTTCGGGGAATATGGATTTTTTGTGTTTTTCTTTCTGATGAGTAAATTTCTATTTCGATTTGCTTTTCGTATTTCAGTACCCTTAAAATTTTTGTTCAAGTACTCCAAGTTTATGGTGTATACAGTGACTAATAGCCTGAAGATTGATGCAGTTACTGGCTTCCCAGTCGCTTGTATTCTGGGTAGGGCTGCCAGGTTTTCCAGAAAATGCCTTTGGGGCTAGTTGGCAGTCAGAATGGGGTATTTTGGTATAGGCCAGCGATCAATGCAAACTTACCCCACCATGATGTTGGCGTGACATCGCATAGTACAGATACCTACACAGACCTACCTGCTGTCCCTTCTACTAGTACGGGTAATGCTGGTGTTGAAAATGTTCCTACTACTGGTTAGTAGGGTGGAGCGAAAAAAATGAATTTTTGATTTTCGTAAACGGGTACCTTTCATTTACTGTGACTGAGGATAAGTAACAATTCTGTGAAATATTTCACTTTTGCGACGTCATCTTTAGTCTGCGCATTTGGCCGAAAGTTTTGAAATTTTAGATCTTTCAGATTTTTTAAATTTTTTAAAAAAATATTGCAAATGATAAAACTAGTGACGGGTGGTTATTAAATGGAAGAAAAAGGTTTGAAATATACAAAAAATTTTTAAAAATCATTTCAGATTATGATTTCAGTCTGCGCATTAGGCCCAAAGTTCATCAAATTTTCAGAAATTTCCGATATTTTCAATATTAGCAGACATTTTATAATTCAATATTTCCTCTCAATATTTACTAAAAGTGCCTTCAAAACATTTTCTTAATCATTTTGTTGTTTCTTTGAACTACTCAACTCTATGCTTGCTCATTGAAATTACCCAGGACTCACCCCGAGGAAGTGGCCGCACTTTGGGTGCCACTCGCGCTCCCCTTGCTTCCAACAGATGAGAGCATACATTTACATTTCTTAGACAAGTCGGAAACAATAAATTGTTTCTTTGGGTAGGAAATTGTTTGCATTGGTTTTGATGGATGCACTACAAAGACAGGAAAATAAAGGTGTAATACGAAAACTGGAAGAAAAACTCGGTAGACCTCTGTTATGGAACATTTGCCAATTACATTTGAATGAACTTAATTTGCTGCATTTTTTGCAAAAGCTAGATGGACCTAACAGTGGACCAAAGTGATTTTTGGGCCTGTTAGAAGAAGCTAAACATGTGATACTTTCAAATCAGTTCAATATGAACCAATAAAATTTGTCATTGATCAGATTGATTTTGACAATAAAAATGGTTCAAGTACTGAGCAACAGTAACTTCATGAGATGAGCAAGGTAGTTTTGACTGGGAAAATATCCAAAAAAATGTGAAACAGAAGTCCAAGACAGCTTTCCCTAGTCAGATGTTGACTACAGCAAACAATCTTCAGACTATAATTTTTAAAAGAGTTCATAACTTTCGCGGGTGAAAGTGTCCTTGCTCTTTTAGGATGAAGTACAGACGTTACTAATTTAGCTATGAATTTGTGTGAGATTTTAAAGATTATCTCTCCGGGAAAAAGCAGAAAATTGTATTCACATCTATTCAAAACAATATATACTTTGCATTGCACCCAAGAAATATGCTGTTATTAAATGTATGTATGTTTGTTCCTTATACAAATCCTGTTTTCGTCGGATTTTTAACAAACTTGGCACAGAGGTTCCCTGATGCATAGAATTCACGTAGGCAGGGGTTTTGAAATTTAAAAAAATCCAAAAAGCCAAAAATTCAAATCTTTTGTCTCAAAATGGCCATTTTCTTCCAATTTTGAATAGATAGAGTAATAGGGATAAGACTTTAAGCACACAAATTGATAAAATGTAACACATTTAAATAGGAGTATTTTCCTACAAAGATTACGATCAACAATGAATTATCCATTTAAGGCTCAACTATTTCTTTTTAGCACGAAATAAGTTTTTATATTCCCATGTGGATAGAATTCATTCAAATATTTTTTAGAGCTATGTTGTATTAATAAGCACCCGGGCAACGCCGGGAAATAATCTGGTTAGTTCATTAGAGAGAGCATATAACGAAACTTGTTTTAAATCGTATTATAAACGCTCAATCTGGAAAATAAACAAGCAAACAAGCGTTCTCACGCTTCAGATCCCAATAAAATAGACAAAAATCTATTTTCATACATTACATACATAAACCAAAAGTCAGTATACATCGATATGATTTCCTGCCATGATGTGGAAATTACAAAGCTACCTTTTACAAGTAATTTAACAACACAATATTTACAAAGATTATGGAAGCTGAGAATTTAAATATGATTTCTGAATGCGCTCTTTTTAAACTGTCATTCAAGACTGAATCAGTGAAAGAGCTGTCAATGAAAAAGCTGTCAAATAGGTTACAAGCTCTTCAAAATTGGTACGTAATCACAGGAAAAGAAAAAGTTTAGTAAAAACGAGGATATCTGACAGAAATATTTGATCAATTTACGACACAAAGGAACAATTTAACTGTGAAAGACGTATCTAAGAAATGTAAATACGTGCTTGCATTGGTTGGAAGGAAGGGTTCACGTGTAGGACTAGAATTGCGGTCACCTCCTCGTGGTGAGTCCTGGGTAGTTCCACATGAGCTAGCGAAGAGTTGCAGGGTTCAAATTAATAACAAAATGAATGAAAACAAGTTTGAAGACACTTCAAGTGAATATTGAGAGGAAATACTGAGTTAAAAAATGTCGAAAATATCAGAAATTTTGGGAAATTTGATGAATTTTGAGCGCAGTGCACGAACTGAAATAATAATCTAAAATGGTTTTAAAAAATTCTGTGTATATTTCAAACTTTTTTCTTCCATTTAATAGCCACCCGTCACTAGTTTTATCATTTGCAATATTTTTTAAAAAAATTTGAAAAATCCAAAAAAAATCAAAAATTTCAAAACTTTAGGCCAAATGCGCAGACTAAAGATGACGACGCAAAAGTGAAATATTTTACAGAATTGTTACTTATCCTCATTCACAGTAAATGAAAGGTACCCATTTACGAAAATCAAAAATTCATTTTTTTTCGCTCCACCCTACTGGTTAGGGGTAGTACTAGTGTTAAAAATGTCCCTATTGATAGCGTTGTAAGGAGTGAACATTCAATCTCCACTAGTGCAACCCGCTCCTCGGAAACATGTCGACTTGTGACCCCTAAAGACATTCAGTCTTTTTCAAAAGCAGGGCCATGAAAATGAACAACCAGACAGAAAAAGAGGAGGCGCTGTACAAACCGAACCGACACTGTTGAAAATGAACTGGTAAAAGAAAAAATTGCGAAAATAAAATAAAAACATTTTACGATGAAGGGACAAATAAGGGAAACAAAAACGATGACTAAGAAATCACAGAATATTGTAAAGAAACGTGCAAAGAAGGAAGATATTAGTAGCACTGAAACTGATGAGCTATTCTCTGATGCTATAACGTATGATGATAGTGAAGCTAGCTTTGATTCCGTGTTTCCTCAGTACAATGATGAGAATAAAGATAACCCAGTTTCTTTGGATGTGGTCTGCCCCAAATTTCCTACACAGCCCCCCACCTGCAGATGAGATAGCATTAAATGCTGCTGTCGGAGCTGATTAGATGAGTATGGGGTACTGAAGTATGGCGCACGCAAATATCAAGGGTCTTAAGGGGGTTATAGTCGATAGCGAGGACTTTTCAGTCTCCACTATGGTGAAAACTACAAAGTATTGGAAGTGACCAGAGCCCCGTGACGCTCATCTTAATGGAAGATTACCTCTCCATTCAGATGAGTAAGAACCCATCTTTTACAGTTGACATGAAACATTTGTAACCTACCTACAATGCTCATACATGTTTTTAAAACTTTGTTTTGACGCATTATCTTTTAATTTTTTTAGATAAATATTTAAAAAATAAAAAAATGTTGTATTGCTGTAAATTTATGATTTCAAACAATGTTATGCCTACATACCCCGATGCATTTGCCAACTTACCTCGACTCCTGGGCAAGTTGGCACTGTTAAGGAGCCTTCGAAAAATATTTTTCACGAGTTTTCCAGAGAATTTTAGATGATGTTAATAGTGGTTTTTTGTAGCCAAGATGTTACCCTATCAGTTGCATAAATTACTTTTATCATAAGTACAACAGAAAAAAATATAAAAATCGAGAAGTAAAAACTACGCCAACTAGCCCCGGTCTCTTCTAATCTACAGCGTTTTGGTTAGTCAAAGATATGCTTTTAGGGCAATATTTGTGTAATATTGTATGTAAAAGGGCAATTCCACGGTAACTTTGGTTACATTTTGACCAACGCCTAGGCATTTAACACCTCAGTACAGACAAATATTGCAATACAAACCTTGTATAAAAGCATTCTATGAAAATGACAGTCAAAAGAAAAATTAAAATCCAAAAATATTCGATGCATTAAAATTTTACAAAATTTGGCAGTCAAAAATAAGGCAGTAACTTACGTTACACAAAAAAGGAATGACATAATATGAAAATTGGTTCTAAGGCAAATTTCTGCTCTATTACTGCTGTTTTCTTGTTCGAAGTATATTTTATCAGTTCCTTATAATGCTTAGAAATTTATTTTTATAAATTTAAAAATTTTATGTTTTTATTTATTTTTTTTATAAAATTGAGAATTACGGGAATTTTTGACTGGGTAACTTACGTTACAGTAACTTACGTTACAAAATTTACTTACAGGCAAATATTTATTACAAAAATTAATGAATGAATATTACAGCTTAGTTTGGATCAAATATTGAAAATTAACAGTTATGAATTGAATTTATAGACATTGAATACCAAATTTAATGACCAATCAAAAATATTACATAACATAAGACTTTTAAATGCAAACTGATCACTGTTATTAACAAGTTCAGGTAGGCTCAATTTTTCAAATTTTTGACTGGGTAACTTACGTTACAGTAACTTACGTTACAAAATTTACTTACAGGCAAATATTTATTACAAAAATTAATGAATGAATATTACAGCTTAGTTTGGATCAAATATTGAAAATTAACAGTTATGAATTGAATTTATAGACATTGAATACCAAATTTAATGACCAATCAAAAATATTATATAACATAAGACTTTTAAATGCAAACTGATCACTGTTATTAACAAGTTCAGGTATTCTCAATTTTTCGAATTACGTTTTCTTTCTCATAATAAATTTCATCTATCGTTTCTGGCCATTTATAATAGGTACCAACAGCAGCCATTACTTTTACTTTAAACTCGTTTTCTTTAATAATCGTCTCATTTCAAGGCTACAATGTATTTTCGTACTTCATCACACACCATTCACCGGCTTTTATCTCTGTTTTTTTTCTTGTTCTTTGAAATACTTAACTTAGGCAGGGATTCAAGTGAAACAGTCGATCGCACATTACAATCGCTACTGGAAATGAATTACATTAGAACGTTTCTTGATAAAAACATCGTGACGTCAGCGTGACGTTTGCCTATGAAAACGAGCTAGATAAAACGTCACAGCCTACTTGGCAAATAAGAGGAGATCGCTGAGTGCTTGTTAGCTCTTATTGGCTCCACCCGTAGTGACGTCATGCTAAGTTAAGTTGATGATAATGTAATTCACTTCCAGTAGCGATTGCAATTCGAAGCGATCGCAGTGCTGTTTCACTTGAATCCCTGCCTTAACGAAAATCCACAGTTTGTCCATTTCTGGTTCTTAAATGTTGATTGTCAATGTGCGCATCTTCAGAAAATAGTTTTGATAAATTTTGCTTTTCAAACATATTTCAATACCATCAAGAGTGACTTTTATTTATAAATCTGTAATATCCACATGACTTTTCACATACCCCTTTTACAGCGCATTATTTCTGTAGAGTTCAGTGGCATTTTAATGCAGAATAAAATATATTTCACCTGTAAGAGATAAAATATTTTTATATTTGTTTTTACAAAACATATTTGATAACTTTAAATCATAACAGAAGTCATTTTTTAATAATTCGTAGTACATTACCTCCTAAATATTCTGAATGCAGTGATATTGTTTAGAGATAATTAATATCTTAAAAGCCAAAAAGAAACATGTAATTTATAATAGAGGTGTATTGTAATCGTATTAACAAATAGAGAAATTTTAAGAAATATGATTAATTTAAATTAAGTAAATACAGTACATTTAAAAGAATTCTTGAATAAATTACTCCTACTAACCACATAGGTTTATTTCATAATTTACTTTCTTTATAAACGTAAGTATTTAAGTTCCACATAGGTAACTTACATTACTTGCATATGTTGGCAACTTACGTTACACGTTTTAATTGTAGCGCAAAAAATTAAATAAACAATATTTTTAAAAAAACTTTAACTATTTGCTTAACACACACTTATAGGATAGAAGATGTAGCATTGTTAACATTGCATTGCCCGTTCTTTATGCACAACATGAACTTTAACACGTTTTTGGTAACTTACTTTACATAGAACTGTGCATTTTTAAAGTTTACATAAATCACTTAATTTAAGTGAAAACATTCGTTTTAGCAATTCACAATGTTGAATTAAAGTGTATTAATCAATATTCTTCCTTTAAAACAGTTATCTAAATAAAAAAATTGAAACTTACCAACGTTCAAAGATTGATCATTTGCTTCACCAAAAGTTTAATATTCCATTTCCAACTTCAAACTGCTGCCAAACTAAAAATACTACATTCTTGACAAAACATTAGTATAAATAATAAACTTCTAACATTTTTAAACCAAAAAATATGCAAAACAGACGCATTGCTGTAATTTGATTTTTCCAACGCTTTTCCACACTTGCATGGAATTGCCCAAAAGAAAATATATCTGTCTACACGTTGCATACTCCGCAGACGAACACACCACACACACACTAACTTTATTTCTCTAAAAAAAGCAAAAAAAAAAAAAAATCTCATTTTGAACCTCTTTCATTAACTAAAGAGAAAGTGATCGTAACTTTGAAGCACGGGTATACAATATACCTAAAAATTCCCTTGTATTCGATTAAAGCTAACTATTACAATAGTATTAAATGGTAAAGAACCGAACATTAAATGCAGTACGGCATGTGGCCTCGATTTTATAAGTAGTAAAATTAAAACAAACAACGTTAAAGCTTTTTTTACTATAATTATACTGCAGAATGAAGTGGACGTGGTACCATAATCAATGCAGTCTTCATAGAAAATTTGCATCAATTTTTAATTTGAACTACCAAAGCAGCGTACCTTCAGAAAATAACCATAAAGCCGCTTTTATGTTTGTCGTAAAACTGAATACACTAAATTCCGGTCTTTGAAAAGTTTTAGAAGAAACTTTTCCGCATAACTTATTTTCTGCAAGTAAATGTGCATTTTGCTAGATGAACAAGTTTACATTCAGTTAAATGCAGTTATGAGTTATGATTACTGCAAATGGTTTCCGGTGAGAAGCGAATTATTTACGAGCTAAATGTTGCTTTCCATCAAATTTTTAACTGCTTCTTAGTGTTAGAGGGGATATTGCACACAATAGAATTATGTTGCGTACTTCAAAAGTAATGTTAGAGACACACTTATAAAGTGGAGAAAAAACATCTATGTACTAGGAATACTTCAAGTACATTAAACTGATTCCAATTATTTCTTTACTTCTTTTTTAATTTTAAAATAACATTATCATTTCTGAAAGGTAAACTCCTGATGACCCGCGGTCGAATTATTTAAGTTTTGGATTATCCGCGTTTCTTTCGCACTTTTGCTTTCTTTTTCTTAACGGTAATGATTTATTAAGCAGAAAAATACTAGTGCGTTTTTTGGGTGTTTTTTAACTTTTTAAAACATTTTTAACATTCAATGTTGTCATATTTTGCTATAATTTCAATGTATTTGTTGTGTCATTGACTTATTTTTTTTGAAACTGCATACATTAGTATAGCTTTTACCTATATTTCCAATTATCCTCTCTTTTTGCTTATCCTTGCCATCCTCTTATAATCCGAAGAAGAGGGTGAGTATTTATATTTTTCTCGTGTATTTTTGAGCATTTATCCTTATATCTGAAAATTTCTTTCATAAGTTCACATCACCTGTGATATTAAAGACCTAATCTAGACTCAACTAAGTTCCATCTTCATTTTATTGAAATATCAATTCAACCCGAAGGGAATTTGTTGCATTCGATGGTTAATTTATGTACTGTTATAAAACATATAATATAGCAAATTAGTTCTTGTTTACCTTCGAAAAAGTAGGTGTATACATTAAAATAGAAATTTTATCAACAGAAATGGGTTATTTAAGTAAAAATTGATCCACATGGTCGACAATTTTGTTTATTAAACCCTAGAAGAAAATGTTTTAATTGATGATATTTTTTCTTCTTCAGATTTTTCTCAAGTTTTGCTTTGCTGTTAGACCTTCCGATATATATAAATCATAAAAATCATGGTTCCAGTAAACTGACATTGCCCCAATCTTCTTTTTTCGGTAATGCATCATTTTAATAAATAAGTCTTCAAGACGAGTTCTGTGACTCAAAATGCTTCATAATAAAAGAAAAGTGAGATATACAATACTTACATTTTAATAATCAAGCTCCTTTCATGGTTTGAAAGTACGCAGTATGCTTTAAAAACTGTACGATTTCGTATACCATCACTCATATTAATGTGTTCCCACTAGTGTTTATTGTGCTCGCAATAACTACTTAACGGAATTAGGCTCATCTATCTGTAATGTTCAAAAGTGTGTCCTTTAGCACAAATATGCATCTGGCTACAACACTAATCTTCCCGCTGCAAATTGTGCAATACCGCAGGAGAGATGATGGTACTATTATAAACTATTTTCCAACAGGATTCAGTAGGTTCACATAGGGCCGTGGTGGCCCGATCGGTAAGGCATCGGACTCGTGTCCGGAGGGACCCGGGTTCGAAACCCAGCCGATCAAAGATCCACCGCCTTGATTAATGGTGGCTGGGAGGCGTTAAAAATGTCGTGGTCACAAAGTCCTCCAAGTGAAACGATACCTCTGGGGGTGCTGGCCCTAGGGTTTGCTCGACCCTAGGTTCTGGTTCAAAATTAAGAACAGAGCGCTCTTCAGGGCCCTATCCCGGTTAAACCACGAAGCTGTGGTAGGTACGGGGGACCCTGGAGAGTGTGAAGTGAAGTGAAGTGAAGTAGGTTCACATTATACGTCAGTTACTTTCCACTACTAATAGTCCAATGTATTTTAACTCTATTGCATTTGTTTGTTCTATACTTCCTCTTTCACACATGTGTACCAGCATTGTTCAATCACATTTATTCCTTTCATCAAATTTTGGTTTGTTTCAAATATATAAATCAACAGAACAGGTTTTAGAATAAAAGTCCATATTCTTATCGTGATTGGAAGCACAAAGAGTGCTTCAAACTTTTCAGTATGACCCATTTTGTTCACAACTAAAACCACTAAAGCACATGTACATAAAAGAATACATTTGCTATTAGACTTATGTTATTTTTATTATAAAAATTAATAACATACTTGAAATGTTATTTAGGTCATATATTAATCTAATAACACTTGCTTTTAAGCACTCGACCGCTTAATACTACTGCTACATAATTCAGTTGCAAAATAGCTGTTAGCAGATAACGGTGCAATGCCAGCTGTTCTTGTTTTCTTTTTCAATTCATTTCTGCCTGTTACATTTAATTTAAACAAGTGAAAATAATAAAAACGTAACCATTCTTATTTTTTTAATTAAAAGAAAAACATAATACAGTTTCACATTTGTATGTGTTTAGTAGGAAATACTTTCTTCTACAAATGAATGTCTAAAATTATAATTTTAAAAGTTTATTTTCATACCCTATTCAGTCAAACGCTCAGATTTGTACTTCTATCCGTGCCGGTTTAAATACATCTCTTTGCAACTGATGCGGAACATTGCACCCGCTGCAGCAATCTGAACTGTAAAAGTTTTAAATTTTAAACAAAACTCCACAACTTAAATATTTTATGCATCCGGAAAGCATATTTAAGTTTTTTCTTTGCCTGTTATCAATTTTATAATTCAATAGTCTTTCCAACTATTTAAAAAGTTAGAATCATTTTAGAAGGGCACAGGACATTTCCGCCGCAAAGTAGGACATTTCCGCCGCAAAATATATCTCTATCACCCCCCTCATGAGACATTTCCGCCGCGTCTCTCCCCGCCGTTTCTGTGCGACAGGACAAACCCGCCGATTGAGCTGGTAGAGTGTAATATTTGGCGAAGTTTAAATTGATTTACACTGCATTGTGTGTGTTTTTTTTTTTTTTTTTTTTGACTTCTTTGCGATTTCCCCCTATTATAAGTGGTCCGCTTTTTAGATTAGGTCTTTGTCGCCAAATGAAGATGTGTCGCCAAGAATGAAAATTTTAAACCAGTAACCCCTTTTCTCACACTTGGAAATGGCGCGGCGGATTTGTCCTGTGCCAGTCAGAGGGGGAAAGGAGTCGCGGCGGAAATGTCCCATGCGGAAAAAAGGGGGATAAAATTTGCGGCGGATATGTCCTGTTCCGTTTTAGAAGCATTCCAACTTTGCTATCATTAAACTCGTCGTCGTCTGCAACAGAACTCAATTTTTCACCATTAGAGCCGTAAACAATTACAATAACCTAAATCAATGGGCAGTAAAATTTATCCAAATACAAAGGAACAATCATCTTTTCTTTATGTAGCCATTTAAAACTTGAGCCTTTTTCATTATTCTTCCGAAAATTCACTGAACATGGTACCAAATATACGCTTCAGTTTTTCATTTAATGTATAGAATCAATTGAGAGAGAGGGAAAAAAATAAATGCCTGTTCAAAACCCTCTTTCAATTTTTCACGCTTCAGATAAAGTTATTTCAATAGGAAAAGTATAATTTAAGTTTGATCGATAACAAACATATATCTGAAACCGAGCATCATTACAGAAAAAAAAACAAAAATAACATTCTGAAGAGTATTTTAGATAAAATAATTGCTTTATTCGTTTAAAAAAACTTTTATTCAATAGAAATGATGCTTTATTTCTGAATTGATAACGGAAGAGGAAATGTGCTGGAAAACTACTTAAAATTATGCAAAAAGCGTACAGCTTTATTCAAGCAGATGTCAGAAGCTAAAATGTCGATCTTTTAAAAAATCCAGAAATTTTTTTTAACTGTTTATTGTGAACAATCACCCATTAGGAAGGGAATATAGATGGAATTCCATTATGTGTGTATAAAATGAAATAAATCCACGGACCAAGAATTAAAAGTCAGAATCAGAACAAAATTTTAATTTTACATCGTAAGGATAACATTAAAATAAGAAACCAATTACAAAATGACCATTCATAAATGGAAAAATATCAAATGAAGGGAGGCTTTAGTACCATGTTTTGCTACCTCCAGTTACCCCTCCTTCGTAATGTCTAAATAGGTGACGTAGGAAATTGTACAACACTGTTACGCCTCAATGTTTGTATAGCTTTAGACATTAACCCTTCACTGCACTGTGTGCCAGATCTGGCACAAACCAAATAAACCCTCATATATTCCTATGATTTTAAAATGCAGTTAAATTGAGCTTTGTGCCCCTTCTGGAACATTGCTATAACAGTTTAGTGTGATTTTTATGCACTAGTTAGTTGCACTAGTCCAGGTATTACAGTTCTTGCTTTTGAAAGAAAGAGTGTCTGCATTTCGTTAGAAGTGTGCTTAGTCATTATGTCCTTTGTTCTAAAAATGTTTAAATACACTTAGTGGAAAATTTGTTTATACCACTTATGGCACAAAACACATTGTAGATTATTACGCTAATCGGTATAAAAAGCATATGCTATGTGCTTTGTGCCATATATAGAACAAATAATTAAAACATCATTTTTGGTGCACATTTTTAAGATTAATTTTTTTCTTCATTTTTCCTGAACTCAGGGCTATTTAAAAGGTAACAAATGATTTATTTCATGAAAATATAAAAAAATCGTGCAGTGAAGGGTTAATGCTAAAGGTGGCTCAAAAATTACTAAAATATTCAATGATTTGAGATTTTTCAGGAAAATAATGATCATTTATCTTTCGCTTTGATGGCAGTATCTTAGTCCATGTGTTCCTTACATATGTAAGATTTCGTTTCATTCTGTCAAATCCAAGTCCTTCACTTCTTTAAGAACAACAATTTTATGACGTCTAGCTCTTTAATATATTATGCTCTTTTAAGCAGCATGACGAGTGTCTGGCGACCAAGAGTGGTTGCGTTTTTTATTATGCATCACATTTCTGCTGGGAAAAATAGTAATTTTTTAGTCAGTTTAGTGTAATTAAAGATCAAATCCAATCATGAAACATGAGTTTTTGATCTCAACATTTCTGACTTTAACAAAGTTTTGTGTGAATGACGCACATGACAAGATAAGTAACCCTGTCAATTTTTAAATTTCTGTGTCAAAAATTGTACGAAATACAGAGCTGTTAAAAAAAATTAAAAAGTGCGAAAAAAAAAAGCTTTTACTTGCAAATAATTGTAACTTCGTTTCTAATTATAGCATAATAAAAATTCAAAGACCATGGTAAAGGTAAAACATATAGCTTTCTTTTGATATGTTACAGGACTTTCTTACGATAGGTTTGAGCTTCTCATCGTCCCAAAATGGTTTAAAAAGACCATTATTTTTAAAAGCAAAAATGTAATGTGCAGTAAAAAACGCAACACTCTCCGCCACCAGACACCCCGCATGCTGCTTAGAACAGCCTATAGAGCCAAACGTCTTAAAATTTTCCCACGGAAACATTGCTAACTCTTAGACTATTAGTGGTGAAACAGCCCATGTAGGCCTAGGCCTACTGTGCCCATATGGTTACGTAACCGATGGTTCGTTGCAAGGCAAATTTTCTGGTTAAATGGAAACCGAACATGGAAACCTGTGTTTAATTCCCAAGAAAATTTTGCTCTCACTTTATCGACTCACTACAGGTATAAAATGGCTGAATAACTGTGCCCTACCCAGGAATAGAACTGAGGTGTGTGTACAGCGTGGAAGTGTAAAGCGCTACTACTAAACTACTAGGCTTGTAGTTTCTTTCTGAAAGAGTAGATATACACGTGCAGTGCTATCGATCGGAAAGATAGAAAAGCTGTTAAATGAAATACTTTATTTTTCATTACAAAATCAATAGAAATGTAATGTAAATTGGTTTAAAACCAATCCGGGGCGGTCTCTGCTAGTGACCGCCCACAAACCTTAAGCTGAGTTAATTCATATATTTTTTCTAACCACAGCACTTATCCTTGGGCCTCCTCTCAAATTTAGCACTTGAGTAACTGTAAATATGCCAGTGTGCGTGTATGTGTGTGTGTTAATTTCAAAATGTCTTAAAAATATTCACTCCACTTTTCTCTTTTCCCTTTTTTTCCGCACATTCTTTTAGCCATTATTGGGCAGTACAGAGACATCGTCGTCTTTTTTCCTTAGAGCTACAAAGCAAAAAATTTAAAAATAAATATAACATATGTAAGAAAAAGACCTCATGAAAACATAATCATATGTTTATAGTTTTCGTAAAACCATGTGTTGCTGTCTCCATCGTTATTTCGCTTATTCTGTCTTATAACACCGTTTTTTCTTTAATATTATCTGTTACTGATTCATCTCTAGAAATTTATTATGATTTTCTTCATAGTTCTTTTTATTCGCCATTTCTGTTTTGTAAGTCAAACCTATCTAATCAGAAATACTGATAAAAGATGACTCTAAAAACGTGACAGAACAGAAAATAAGGAAGGAATTTAAGTGGGAAAATGTATACACCATATCTTATTCTCACAATGTTTTTCGCCTTTTATAATTTCAGTCAATAACTCTTGAAATTTTAATTACGTAAATAATGAATTGAAATGAAATAATAGGGCGTTTTAGTACGTTAATATTGTTTTGAGTGGATTAAGGTTTAGAAACTGATCTCCCTCCATCTATCTCCCCAAGCTGTTTCTAGACATTCCTCAATTGAACCGTTTGTTTCAAAAACCAGTCAACAGACAAATTTGCTGTTTTGAGAAAAACGAAAAAAACTGTTTAACAACCTACTGCTTTTTATTTAGGTGTTGATTTTTTTAGGCTTAAAGTAGACCTCATTTGGGTACTTTACCGACAAAAAAATATTTTCTTACGTCTTATCTTCAGTACAAAAAAAATTATTAAAACTTTTGTAGTTGACTGCTTTTTGCAATAAACTAATCGTTCACGCATATTTTCAGAGCTTTGCTCTCAATTTTTGTAATATCTTGTAGTAAAAATGAGAATGTTAGGGAAAAACATTATATTTTTATTTATCACCTGCTAATTACATTATTATATAAGGTATTTTTTGACATATTTTGGTTCCTGGAGAGATAGCTATTCGTTATCGTAAACCATTTCGACTATGTTTTCACTATTAGTAGTTGGCCAATTCAAAATGCTGGTGTAGAAATTTTCATATCCAATTAGATATTGTTCGAGATTGTTTAGATCTCGAATTTTCTTTACATTAATAGCAACCTATAATGATAACGACAAAATAAAAATGTTAAACTAAAATATGAAACGAGAGTTGATAAGGTTGAGCATAAGGTGTAAGTTTATATCATGGAAAAAGAAATTCTCAACTTTCCTGAAGGATATGCCCTTTCAGTAGGCAATTCTGGGAGATTTTGTTTTTTTAGAAGTGAAAATGTAGACGCAACTAACTCATCAATATGTTGTTATGCCACCACTCTCCCATGACTTCTGTTATTGTAGATGAACTGCTTATAAGTTGATATTTTGAAAATATCTTTTTCATCCTTAGGAATACACCTCTTCCTGAGGTTTCATCTAAGTGGGTTATTTTTTTAATAATACCGTGGCCACCACGTTTTGAAATTAAAAATATCTTTCGGTGTAACTCTATGGATGGTAAAACTACTTGTTTTACTAGCCTTTAAAATAAGTTAACTATACTCATCTGGAGTATAAATTCTATCAACCCTTCTTATGACTCTTTTTATAGATCCAAAGTCTCTGTCACATGGGGAGAATGAATGTCCACTAACAGGAAAGTTGTGAATGATTTCATCAAAACGTCCTTTGTCACGAAGATTCATTAGAAATCTTACAACCGTATGGTGTTTATTTTGGCCTGATGGTCCGTCACTAAAAAGGATGAGCTTTTTTACAGTTACAGGTATCTCGGTTTGTATGTATTGTAGTAAAAAACTACATACCTCATTTGGGCTTTTATTACCTTCTCCTTCATGATAAAGGTAAATTTTTGATTTACTACTTTTTAGCCTACTTTCCCGTTAAAAATAAAAGAAAGACGAAAAAAGTATTAAAAGTAGCTTACAGCATCTAAAAAATATCGCCAAGTCCAAAAAATATCGCCAAGTTAAAAAAAAATATCGCCAAGTCCAAAAAATATCGCCAAGTTAAAAAAAATAAAGAGGTAAAATGAATATCGAAAAATTAAAAATTTGAAAGTAGGGTATTGAGATGGGGAATTTGTGTGTCGGTCTGTCGGTCGGTCTGTCGGTCGGTCGGTCGGTCTGTCGGTCGGTCTGTCGGTCTGTCTGTCCCCCCTAATAACTTTTGAATGAACATTCCGATTTGGATAAACTTTTTTTTGTTGGAAAGATCTCGGCGAGTACAGCTCATTCCCATATTTGATTTTTTGATTTGGACAATTTTTGGTTCAATTTTGAGCCGTTCAAACAACCGGTTCCGCGATACTAACTTTTGAATGAACAGTCCGATTTGAACAAACTTTTTTTTGTTCGAAAGATCTTTTCAAGGATACTTCATTCCCGTATCTACATTTTCGATTTGAACAATTTTTCGTTCAACATTGAACCGTTCAAACAAGCTGTCACCCCTAATAACTTTTGAGGTAATAGTCCGATTTAAACAAACTTTTTTTTGTTCGAAAGATCTCGGCAAGGATACTTCATTACCGTATTTAAATTTTCAATGTGAACCTTTTTTTCGTTCAACATTGAACCTTTCTAGCAACCTTTCTCCACCTAATAACTTTTAAGTGAACCGTCTGAATTCAATAAACTTTTTTTGTTCGAAAGATCTCGGAGAGACTCATTCCCATATTTCACTTTTCAATTTGAACCATTTTTCGTTCAATGATGAACCGTTCAGAAAATTTTTTAACATGAGCGCATACTGAGAAATTTAAATTGAATGTTGATTCTGAACTTAAAGGCGGATTTCCTTCAAACTAACTTTGTAAGAAAACGGTTTTGATAAAAACTTTATGTTAAGTACTTTTCTGAAAAATCTTCTGTAAGGACTCTGATTCCGACTCTGACTCCGCAAACATGGCGGAAATGCAGGCTCAGAAAAAAATGACTGACTGGGCAGACGATTTTTTGTTTATTTATTCTTTTTTTTTTTTGTTTAATTAATTATTATTACTTTTATTTATTTATTTATTTTTTTTTTTGGCAGACGATATTTTTTTTTTGATTACAAAAATTGTTCATTCACTAGAGCATTTTATTCTTTATTTATATTTAATAACTGGCAACGATTAAAAATAAAATTCGAGACATTTTATTAACGAACGAGGTTTTTTTTCTTTCTTTGATAAAATGTGTTTTGATGTTCTTTGTACTTTTATTTTATTTATTACTTTTTTCCTTTTGAAAACGATTGTGAACTTTTTCTACGGAAGAACTATAACAGTTACATTCTTTAAAAGGTGTGACAAAACTTTATTTACTCGTTTATTTACTTTTTACGTGTTCATTTTATCTGATGAGAGGGGTATATTTTGCTTTTAGAAATCAGCTTTAAGTGCTATAAAGGTATGTTTGACATAATTTTCAGTTTCAGATATTCAAGAGAATATTGATTAGATGCTAGAATGCCGATGTCGATGTACGGGAAAGTAGGCTCGTTTAGTTCTTGACAGAACTTCTTGTTTAGCCTACTTTCCCGTTAAAAATAAAAGAAAGACGAAAAAAGTATTAAAAGTAGCTTAATGCATCTAAAAAATATCGCCAAGTCCAAAAAATATCGCCAAGTTAAAAAAATATCGCCAAGTCCAAAAAATATCGCCAAGTGAAAAAAATAAAAAGGTAAAATGACTATCGAAAAATTAAAAATTTGAAAGTAGGGTATTGAGATGGGGAATTTGTGCGTCGGTCGGTCGGTCGGTCGGTCTGTCTGTCTCCCCCTAATAACTTTTGAATGAACATTCCGATTTGGACAAACTTTTTTTTGTTCGAAAGATCTCGGCGAGTACAGCTCATTCCCATGTTTGATTTTTTGATTTGAACAATTTTTGGTTCAACTTTGAGCCGTTCAAAAAACCGGTCCCGCGATACTAACTTTTTAATGAACAGTCCGATTTGAACAAACTTTTTTTTGTTGGAAAGAACTTTTCAAGGGTACTTCATTCCCGTATTTACATTTCCAATTTGAACAATTTTTCGTTCAACATTGAACCGCTCAATCAAGCTGTCACCCCTAATAACTTTTGAATGAACAGTCCGATTTAAACAATTTTTTTTTTGTTCGAAGCATCTCGGCAAGGATACTTTATTACCGCATTTAAATTTTCAAATTTGAACACTTTTTCGTTCAACATTGAACCGTTCAAGCAACCTTTCCCCACCTAATAACTTTTGAGTGAACTGTCCGAATGGAATAAACTTTTTTTTGTTTGAAAGATCTCGAAGCGGCTTTCCCATACATTCTCATGTTTCGCTTTTTGATTTGAACCATTTTTCGTTCAATTTTGAACCGTTCAGAAAAAAGAAATTAACATTAGCGTCTACGGGGAATTTAGGTTGAATGTTGATCCTGAACTTAAAGTCGGATTTCCTTCAAACTAACTCTGTAAGAAAATGGTTTTGATAAATAATGTTTGTAAAATACTTTTCTGAGTAATCTTCTGTGAGGACTCTGATTCCGACTCCGACTCCGCAAACATGGTGGAAATGCAGGCTCAGAAAAAAAATTACTGACTGTGCAGACGATTTTTTGTTTATTTATTCATTTGTTTTATTTTATTTATTATTATTATTATTATTATTATTTGGCAGACGATGTTTTTTTTTGTAACAAAAATTTTTCATTCACGAGAACATTTTATTCTTTATTTATATTTAACAACTGGCAACAGATAAAAAGTGAAATTCGAGACATTTATTAACGGACGAGTTTTTTTTTTTTACTTTCTTCTATATCTATTATATAGAAGAAAGTATTGGTTTCGTGAAAATTTTCGAATGTCGAATTTTGACGGATTTGCACGTTTTGAGGTGCGCTGAGTCCATTTCGTCCATTTTTGGAAATTGTCTGTCTGTGTGTGTGTGAGTCTGTATGTGTGTGACCAGTTTTTGTGGCCGCGCTAGAGCAAAAACTACTGCATGAAATCGAACAAAAATTTTTTCACATATGTACCACCATGTCAACTGGTGCACCTGACTTTGTTTAGCGAATTCCTCCAAGGTGGGTGTAACAATCGCACGTGTTCTGCGCATGGGTGATTGCTATATCTCCGGGAGTAACCGGCGGAATCAAACGAAAATTGGTCCATAGGTAGACCCTACCGAGTACAGGTGCTGATTCAATTTGCGTGTCAGTATCTTGAAGGGGGGTGGAGCAATCGCATGTGTTCTGCGCGGGGGTGATTGCTATATCTCAGGAAGTAACAGGCGGAATCAAACGAAAATTAGTCCATAGGTAGACCCTATTGAGTACAATCGCTGATTCAATTTTTGTGTCAATATCTCAAAGGGGGGTGGAGCAATCAAAAGTGCTTATTTTGTCATTGCACCTACTGTATCTCGAGAAATATTGCTGAGATTTGAATGAAATTTGGAATAACACTAACCCAATAAGGAAGCAAGCATCGATTAAATTTTGGTTCCAATCGCCCTAGGGGGAGGGTGGGGTGATTTTTGCGCTTAGTCAACAATGCGAAAAATCAATTCATTAAAAAATCGCTTTCACGCTATTTAATTATCAAAACAGCTGAAAACTTTCAATGATTTGAAATTTTTAACTGTTGCCAATTTCTTTTTACAAACAAATAAAATGTTTGCAATTAATCTAAACAAGGCTTTTGCAATGATTTCCAATTTCGCTCATTGATTCTGCATTTGCAGGGTTATTACGATAATCGGGAAATTGGAGCTGTTTCCAATTATTCGGGCGAGTACGTATTTTATTTTGTAACTGGAATTCATAAGATAGATATAGAAGAAAGTTTCGTGACGGCCACGACAGCTAGTTTTTTCTTTCTTTGATAAAATGTGTTTTAATGCTCTTTGTACTTTTATTTATTTATTTCTTTCTTTTAATTATTATTATTATTATTGTTTTTTTTTTTTTGAAAACGATGGAGGATTTTTTCTACGGAGGAACTGTAACAGTTAGGGCCGAATTCAAGTGAAACACCATTGCAGTCGCTTCGAGGCGATCGCATATTGCAACCGCTACGTAAGTCGAATTCAAGTGAATTCGTTTCACTTGAATCCAAATTTTGGAATTTGCGATTGCATTGGTGAGTTGCGATCGTCCGTGTTTCACTTGAATTCCTGCCTTACACTCTTTAAAAGGTGCGACTAAACTTTATTTATTCGTTAATTGCTTTTTACGTGTCTATTTCATCTGATGAAAGGGGTATATTTTGCTTTTCGAAATCAGCTCTAAGTGCTAAAAAGGTACGTAATTCTTTATTTATATTTAACAACTGGCAACGGATTAAAAATAAAGTTCGAGACATTTTATTAACGAACGAGGTTTTTTTCTTTTCTTTGATAAAATGTGTTTTGATGTTCTTTGTACTTTTATTTTATTTATTATTTTTTTTTTTCTTTTGAAAACGATTGTGAAATTTTTCTACGGAAGAACTATAACAGTTACATTCTTTAAAAGGTGCGAAAAAACTTTATTTACTCGTTTATTTACTTTTTACGTGTCCATTTCATCTGATGAGAGGGGTATATTTTGCTTTTAGAAATCAGCTTTAAGTGCTATAAAGGTATGTTTGACATAATTTTAAGTCTCAGATAATCAAGAGAATAATGATCAGATGCGAGAATGCCGATGTCGATGTACGGGAAAGTAGGCTCGTTTAGTTCTTGACAGAACTTCTTGTTAAATCATGAATACTGAAAACGTTTACCCATAGTTTTCTCATATAAAAAAATTCTTGGACAGGAATATTCGGGAGAGGCAAGTTTTGCATGTAATCAAAGCATAGGGCGGCAGTTTCATTATCCTAATTCTTGGATGCTTCTTTTAAATTAGCATAAAATTTTAGAGCCCTCCTTTTATGTACCATTAGCTCTGTAGCTGCCTCACGTTTAGTATAGTCGTCTAGAGTTTGGTCTTTTAGGTTTGCCTTTAGGCTTTCGCATTGACTACAAGCATCTACTTGCGGTCTACCGAAGGAGTACCCAAAGTTTTCACGAAAATATAAATAATAGAAGTTATACTTGACAACATCTTTTAGATTAGGATGGTCATTAATGAATAATTCATGCATTTTCGTAATATTTAAACGGGAATCAAGGTATTTTCTGCGTTTTTACCCGTAGTTTAAGTCTCTTTAACTTCAAATTTAGAGATTTGTTCATGAATAAGCGCGCAAATGTGAGCCAAAATGGCATTGCCACTTCTGTTTTGACCTCTCTCGTCTTTAGGGGTTGTATTGGTACATAATAACTGACATATTCTCCCTAATCTGTTGTGCGAAATTCCATGAATTTTCATAAAAACATTTTTGCAAACATGTTTCAATTACCCACTGATTTTTAAATTGTATTTGTAAGAATAATTTCTTTTAAAGGCTTCTCTTTCGGAATTTTCCACACTTGATGTTTTCTCTTCAGCATGATTTTGATTTTTCGTTCTACGCATAACTTCACTAATTTCTATTAGGGTTTGAATGTATGTATCTTGTGAATTTTTGTTTGCAAGTTTGTGGAAATAACCCCAAGTTTCATTTATTACATGTTCATTTATGTTTAAATAGCATTTCATTTTGCAATTACATGTTATAAAATTTGGTTTTTCAAGGGCAGGTACTTGCTTGCCAGTAAATGAGACATAACTCTCACCTTTTACTCGGGCCGTACGATTAACGTTCCGCCTGTACTTTGCCTCATTTGTAACTCCTCGCCTCCTTTTTTCTGCAGGCTCTTCATCGGAACTTTCTGACATTTTCTAATTAGTTTAAAAGAATACCAATATAAAAACGGGCACTAACTATAAGTATTGGAGACAAATATCCGTCCTTTACCTTTAATGCATTCTTCTTGGCACTCCGCCAGCTGATAAGGAATTTTTCTCAGCCAAGAGCAAGCCAGACCAGTAACACCAAAGGTGCGCCGCAAAAAAATCTATTTTAGTGCAAAAACCAGATAACAGACGCCATTGACTGGTTTTTGCACTAAAGCCAAAATTTTGCTAGTTATCTTCATACTATAAAAGTACCGTTTTTTTTCTTTGTCTGTACTAAAATGTGTATTTACCCCTAAAGAATCACATGACACTAATAACTCAATTTTGAAAAAAATGTCTGTTGACTGGTTTTTGAAATAAACGGTTCAATTCTTTTCGTTTTATAAAAAAAAACATATCGCACACATAGAATGAAAGGGTGCATCTTTAATGCTAAAAGGGTACACCTCTCATTCTGGGTATACGATACCTGAGTTAAAAAAAGCAACCACTTGTTTAGATAAAAGGGCAGTTTTTAAGTGCGTATAAATTATTTGTAGATGTTCAACAAAAATTGCGTAGTTTATGAATTACTTCACACACTCCAGGGTCCCCAGTACCTACCACAACTCGTAGTTTAACCGGGATAGGACCCTGAAGAGCGCTCTGTTCTTTTTTGAACCAGACCAAGTGCCGAGCAAACCCTTGGCCTAGCACCCCCAGAGGTATCGTTTCACTTGGAGGACTTTGTGACCACGAAATTTTTAACGTCCCCCAGCCACCATTAATCAAGACGGTGGATCTTTGATTGGCTGGGATCGAACCCGGGTCCCTCAAGTCACGAGTCCGATGCCTTACCGATCAGGCTACCACGGTCCTTTATGAACTACTGCACGTAGTAATGCAGCAAGAACAAAGGAGCAAGCAAAGTTGTTGTTCTCGAAGACCATAGTTTCCAAACTAAATTAGTTTAACACGCGCATGATACAGTCGAATTATCCAAAAGTCACCTACTTTTTTGATAAAGACCAATCTTACTTATCATTACCCCCCCCCCCCCCCCCCCCCCATCCTCACACTGATTTTTAAAACCCGGCAGCCGACTTTTTTCTTCGCCTCCTCCTTAGAACAAAATAGAAACAATTTTATGTAAAATAAAGTTTCCTTTATTTTACAATATTTTTGTTTACGTTTTCAATGGCGAAAATTAAGAAGCAGCATTAATCAAATATTTGATTTTTTTTTCTCTTCTTCGCATGTAAATCTTACAATATTTTAGTTACTGTACCAATGCTGAATACAGTATATTTCATTAAATCTCACCTGACTTTAAAAACTTGTACATGTACAAAGTGCAAACTAGAACAAGTCATTAATGCACGACAATACATTTCTATTTCTTTTTATTCAACATTTATATTTTTTTTATCGTTATCACGCGAAAGTGTGATTTCCTGCTCTGCAGTTAGTGTGCATTGCGTTAAAACTGCTTGTGAACTCCTAAAACCAAAGCTATGCTATATTTTATGTCAATGATTATTTTAGCACTACGCTGCATAAACTAAATTTTAACAACATCCTTTCGTTGAAACAGTAGTCATTAAAATGTATTTCTATCAAAAGTTATAGGGCGGTTAGTACATTTATCTATATATCTTTTACAATCCCTATATGTTTACAGACGCTTAAGTACTTCGCATAAAATCAGCCATAAGGTTTTTGAAATATTTTTTTTTTCTTCTTTTATTTCCATGAAACTGAAAAATATTTCCTTTCAGACAAAAATATCTAAGTTAAAGGTAATTAACCACTTTGTGAAGATGTGAATAACCAGAATGTATTTTTTGCCACTAATTGAAGACAAAGCTTTTAGAAATACTAGATGCTTACCTTATGTAAAAAAAAAAAGAATATCAAGATACACTTTTAAATTTTATTTAGAAAAAAATGCTTGCGCACCATTTAAATATTGCCATACAAATAGGTAATGTTAATTTAGGATCAAGTAAGTAGTTAGATTTTTCCAAAATAACGATATCATCCAGAATAAACTGAAACGGATTTCTGCTGTTAACAATTGTTAAGAATAAGAGTTTAAATATCCGAAATAATATCACTTTACAAGACCAGAACTGGGTGTTTCCAACGTTGCATCTCAGAAACGGTAAAAAAAATATTCCTACCGCTGTGGTGGCAGCGATTTTAACTTCTTTAACTCCGAATCTATCTTTAAAAATATAAGTAAGTTATCTTAAAAGCTAAGTTGCCCCAGTTAACTAAGTCCGTCCTTAGATGATAGACTGAGTAAAAGACTTACTTTGCTGCAATTGATAAACAAAAAGGACGTAATTTTGTGCTATATAAAATTATATACTAAAAATCAATTTAACTATAGCAGTAAAGCTGTGGACTTAATTTGGAGTAAACAGACCAGTGAATGAACACATCCTAGTTTTTATACTAAAAAAGGTTTTAAAACTGTTTTTAGGTGAATTGGCCATTTTTAATTTCAACCCCTCAAAACATCTTTTACTGAAGTATCAAAGGTCTATTTTTTTTAATTTTATTACATACATAATGGAAAGTATTTTTTAGTCATGTGGCAAATGCCTCCTTTATTAACAATGCTATAAATTTTTGAAAATGAAATTTTGCTTAAGTGTTCACAAACTTTTGAGTCTGCATTACAACAAATTCTTCAAAAATTGTTCCCCAAGTTTTAACCTTTTTCACCATTTTTTTTAAAGTGAAACTATGAGATTCACTTGGGGGGGGGTGACTTTCTCCGATACAGATTTATCCAAAAACAGACGGTTGAGAGAGTGGCTGACAGAAGCTATGCTTATATTAAAAAGCATAAGCTTAGAACGTTGAAAGCAGACAACAAATCGAATAAAGTTGCAGTTAATACTGTTAAATTTATCAATTCAACATTATAAGACTGTTATTCAACAAAAGCATAGCTTATGTAGGTCAGTTTCGCAGCTGCCACATTTTTTATATTAAAAAACATGTAATTCTCCAGGGTAGTTATTCCAGGCCGAATATTCCAGCTGATTGCACAACAAAAGCTTCGCTTCAGATACGTTGTTGTTGTCTTGTGAATGTTAAGTTGGCAATCTGGTATGCGCTGCTTCACTTTTCCAACTGTGCCGCAATTAGATGTGAATTACTTCCACAGTACATACTTGCCATAAAGACCCGTTCATAGGCTGGGCCACAATTCACAGCGCAGCAACGCATTCACACCAAGAAGAACAAGGACAGGAGAGGAAAAGTACATCCATGCCCGAGCCGGAATTCGAACCCGGATCCTCTCCATCCGTGGTTCTACTTATCTGACTACTGGACAAAGTGGCCGGCAGATAAATTGTCAAACGATTTAACGCAAACAAAGCTTTGCGCATGCGCTGTTGTAGCAGGTGGAACTTTTTTTTTTCCAGTTCACTGTAATCGCTGACGTCCCATAAGAAGCACAACTCCAACATGCGTAAAATATAGTTTCTAAGAAAATGGCGTATAGTGATCTCAACATAAATACAGATTCGTGATTTTCGAGAAAAATTATACCTGAAACAAATATCTTCATTTTCAGGTTATTTTTCATGATATGTAATGAAATTTTTGAAAACTTACAAGAAGAATACTACATGACATTTTGCTACCTTTTAGAGTGGAAGAAGCTTTCATATTTCATCAAGACGAAGTTAGAAACATTAATAAAATATCTTTTCTCACGCAATAGCTCACTTAATGTATTTTAACAGTGACACATTCTTCGGAATTTTCCAGTAACAAATCATAAACTCCGAAAGGTAACAGCTTATGCGCTTGTAGTTAGCAAGTGTAGAACTGACGGGTAAAAGCTCACAAATAAATCACTTGAATAAATAGTTAAGCATGACTCATAGTAAAAAAAAAAAGCTCTGTTTTCACGAAAGGAAAAAGGAGTGTTTATCACAAAAATAATCTATCCATGTAACGCATAAAACCTTGTGTGAAAAAAAGCAATGTAACTTGTTTAAAGAGTTGGCTAAAATAAACCTTATACTAGATTTTATTAAAGATTTACTTATCGGTGAAATTCCTTATGAAACTATTTTACATTCGGCTAAAAAATAATGCATTGCGATCAAAACATGCATAATTCCAGTTAGAAACCAATTTTTAAAAATGGTAATGTATCATTCAATCACTTTTTTTTCGAAATATTTTTCAAAAACATTATTACAGATACATTAATAAAGTGTATTTGATAAGTTTCTTGAAAACAGCTTAATGAAATCTTTTTTCAATCTTCTGCTTAAAAAATCTAACTAAATTCTAACCAAGAAATGAAAGCAGAACAAGAAGACGTCCAAAAATAAACCTACTTTCCTGTATAAAAGCATCGACTTTCTACCATCTGAACAGTTTTCTTTTAATTGTCTAAAATTGCAACTCACGCCGAACAAAAAATTTTAGCTTTTAAAGTTGAGTCCTCAAACAAAACATGCATCTCTTATTTGATAAAATATATACATAAAAAATAAATGAACGAACAAATAAAATAGTCGCACATTTTAAACCGTGCAGCTAATATATATTTTTCCAGTGAAAGAAAGTTAGCTTTGTTTATTTATTTATTTTTAATATGTTCAAGAAAAAAAATATCTCATGCAAAATTTATAAAATAGGAAGTAAATTTTAAAAATTTAAATTTTATCAAAATAAACAAATAAAATTCAATTGTTGCTCTTTCTTTTGTGTGAAAATTAAGTGCCTCGGATTTTATTTCTAATTCCTTACAGCAATTAAAAATAATTTACTAAATACATATATTTCGGAAATCAAATTGATAAAAATAGGATGTCCTCTTAAGTAAACCTTTTTTTATCAGAAAAAAATCATGTGCGGAACTCTTACTTCATATTAAAAAAACTACACTCCGAATTTACTAAATATTTTTTTAAAAAAACTAAAACTTTAGAATGAAATTAAAAAAAAAAAAACAAATTATCTCAAAAATCATTATTTCACTGCAGAAACCAGGACAGCATAGTCGAATGGACTTATTTTGTAGTGAAGAAGTCGGAGTCAGGAGTTAAAATCGGGAGTCGAAGGCTTTCAATTCTAAGAAAAGTAGTCTGTAATTTTACTTCTCGTCTGCATTTCCTCCATGACTGTAGTTTGAGTAGGAGTCAAGGATTTATAATCGTGGTTGAAGGCTTTAAAGTCTAAGAGTTTTTTCCGAGCCTGCATTTCTGCCATGACTGGGGAGTCCGAATCGAAAATTCCAAAATTCTAAGATTAAGAGTCAGTCCTTTTTTCCCCTTTTTTTCAAAAATACACTTTTGCCATTATTGAAATCGAGAAGTTGTAAGTCGAAGTCGGAGTAGAAGATTTTGAAATTTTAAGAGTAGAAGTTTCCTAACCCGTATTTCTGCGATAGAGGTAGAGTCATAAAATATAGTCAGAATCTGCACGAATTTTGGATGAGCTATTGTATAAAATTTTTTAAACTGTTTAAGAAAATAGCCTTAAAACATATAAATCAAAAACATAATTTCTGTACACGTTCTTAATTAAGAACTTTTTTCCAACGAAGTTCGTTTGAAGGAAGTTCGCCTTTAAGTTCATTATCGAGATTGGCCTTAAATTTTCCCGTAGGCTCTAATGCTCATTTTTTTTAACTGTTTAAAATTAACCAAATCAAATAAAAAAATAAATGCGGTTACCTAGCTGAAATCATTTGTATGAAAAAAGCTCGAATTCTATATTTGCATTAAAATTCCCTTCGGCGCTACTGTTCAAAATTGAACAAAAGTTGTTCAAATCAAAAAGTGAAATATGGAAATGAGGTAACCTCTCCGGGATCTTACGGGCAAAAAAAAAAAGCTGTTTGAACTGAAATGTTCACCCAAAAGTTATTAGAGAGCGACAAACACACATTCGCCTCATTTCAAAGCCATACTTTTCAATTTTTTTCCCTTATTTATTTAATTATTTTATTTGTTTTTGACATTTTTGGACTATTTTGGATATTTCTATAACACATTTTACTTATAATACCTTTCATGTTGTTTTGTCATCATTTTACTTTTGCAGGAAAGCTGGCTAAAATGCGATGTTTTCAAAAAAAAAAATCAAAAAAGCATTAAAAGCAATATGTAAGGTTTGAAAAAAAATATGCTACCGTAAAATGGGGTGTATAGGAACAGCGGGGTCAATCGGAACAAAACTTCCAGACCGTACGAAGAAATTCTTCATAAATATACTATTGGGTATTTTTCGCCATTAATTTTTTTTTAGAAAGGTAAGATCATAGGAAGTAGGAAAAAATTACTTTTGTCAATCTGGCAACGCTACTGGCTTCTAAGGAGGGCTCTACGTGGAATGCTAGAAAACATCACATTTTCATAGACTGCAAAACTTCATATGCAAGAACAAACCTTCTTATATTTTAAACCTAAGAGTGGTATGTTTCAATTATACATGTATCTGAACAACAGAATACCACATTAGAATTTACATTTTTTATAAATTGTGTCATAAAAATGAAGAGTTCTGAAAAATGCCATTGGAAAAAAAAATGCGGGGTGAATCGGAACACTTTGTTCTGTTGTTCCAATTCAAACTTATTTGAAGGAAACTGTTTGAAAAATCAAGATTCTAACCCCAATTCCTCTAATCAAGACAAGGACAAGGATTTATTACTGTTTAGCCCTTCTCGTGAGCAACTAGATCTTAGAATGACAGAAAGTTGCAGATTTCATAAGATTTTTTCTCCAGGAGACTTCTTTTTATTTAAAATACGAGGAGGAAAGTCATATAGACTTTAGATAGCAAAAGGCAAGCACACAGACAGTGATGAATAAGCGAAAAAATCTTTCAGGACTAACACAGAGATTTTAAGAAACTAAAGAAAAGGCAGAGATCATCCCAGAAGATGCTATGAAAAAACTTAAGCCAAGTCACAATTGCTAGTTTTAAGGACAAGTACATATTTGTGGACGACATGAGTGACTTCCATTCTTGTTAAATCTTTGTATTTCAATTCAAAAGTATTTCTTAAAATTATTTTTCATTTTTCATAAGTTCAAAATTATTTTGAATTTTGACAAATTATAAACGTTTACTGGTATTGAAATTATACTTTTATTTGACAGTAATTATCTGTTCTTGTTCTCCCTCATCAATATTACTCATGTTTGTGAGACCTATTACAGGTTTCATGGAAAAAAATACAAATTTTAACATGTGTTCCGATTGACCCCCATCAGCGGGGTGATTCGGAACACCCATAATTTCCTATATATTTTAATAATAACTGTTCAAAATGTTTTGTGTTTGCTTGGAATATCAAAAGTAAAGCAAGACCGAAGTTTTTACCCAGAAAATCAAATTGAAAAAAAATCTTTTAACTGCTTTTTTTACAATTAAAGCTGAAAAGTGTTCCGATTCACCCCATTTTACGGTATTAAATTTCCATCCCTATCACTATAAATATTTTTTAGCCAAATTTTCGACAGAGGATTATAAAATAACTTTAAATTACTTTCAAGGAATAAACAAATAATAGTACTTGTTTAGAAAGAGTTAAAAAACTGTTTTCTGAAGAAAGAATTTGGGGAAGAAAACTTATAAGGAGCTTTAAAACTAAAATCCTTTACAATTTCTTATCAAATAACTTTGTTCAATTTATCTATAAATGTAAAACAAAAATCCTAAGTTTCGCTTTCAAATTATTACTCCCCTATTTACTTATAAAGAAACATTTTAAAAATATAGATGCTTAACAATGCTTTTAATTAATACTATTAACAAGCGTTTTTTCAAAAATGATTCTCTGAATGTTAGTTTCGAAAATTAATTAGTTCAGACTGAAAATGATGAATCATAATATTAATTTTGATAATAACAAGAAATGTTCTATTTTATTTGGAAAAAAACATTGAAAAACAACAGTTAACAGGATGAAAATGAAAAAAGCGATTTAATTAATATTCCGTTTTTTCATTAATCAATTCACTGAATTTTGAAAATAATGCGTTTTTTTTTATAATGTAACATTTTTAGTTATATGTAAAAGGATGCCACTAATATTAAAATAATACGATTTTCTGCAATACTGAAGTTAAAGAAAAAAAAAGCTCATTGCTTTAATTTTTTGTAAAATCACCATTTTAGGTTTGATGAGTTAAAATGTGTAAATGTGATGTTTGGTAATTTCAGGACTAATTTTCCATTGTATTACATTAGTGAATATGGAGCTATGTTAAGCAAAAATAAATAAGTAATTGCGGTGAACCAACTATATTTTTATTTTTAATTTTGGAATCGGAAAAATCGAAAATGAAAATTAAAAGCTGTTTTATAATGATACGCAAAGAAATGTCAACTCAGAGATCAAGTAATTTTGAGTAAGACGGTGGCATAAATTCGAGGTGCACAAAAGTTCTTGAATACATTACACAACACAAATTTAAAATAATAAAATGCTTTTCACTTTCTGTGTGTAGAAATTTAATACAACAAAATAGGTGAATAAAATAATAATTTAAATGGACGTTGACGAAAGGAAGGAAATAAAAAGTGGACAATTGTGACGAATTTTTTTTTTTAGTAAAAAACTAAAATTATTTTTTTACTGAATAGAACTCTTTGCCTCATTCGTTGATGTGACTTTAAAAAAAGTTAGCAACAGCTCTTTGGACAATCTTTGGAGCAATCAACTTTTACTACCTTTGTTTCCGATAATGAATTTTGTGAAAAGTAAGAACAGAAATTTCTGTGGTATCTGCTTTTCCACTGTGTAAGAACGACTAAATTTATCAAATATTGAATTTGGGATCGATAAATTATCATCCGTTAGACAATTACAAATAGCATTTTCTTGCAACACATTTTGAAAATAGTTATAATTTTTACCTTCTTCTGTGTTTATATTGTTAATCATGCTAAATGTGGAATTTACTCCATTAATTTTACCAACATATCGCAGTTCTAGTAACACAAGTTAACATTAAGTGAATGGGATGGTGAGGAATTGAATAGATATCGCTCAATTGGCACCGTTTTTGGTGACTTAGTTTAGTACAAAATTTGGCGAGAAATTGCCAAATGTCCTGGCATCATTCCGAACCTAACATGCAATTCCATAAATGAATGGATACTCTCCTCCCCCCATTTCTCGTAACCTTTGCAAAAATAGAATTTGTTTAAATGAATTATACTAGAATGTTTTTACATAGAAATTGCCAGAATGTCCATTGAATCCGATGTAAACAAAGCCCATGTTACCTTAGTCTCGTTTTTCACTTTACTGTGTATGTGCTCAGCATTGTTGCCTGTTAACGATTTTGACTTAATGTTTTCGCGTACTGGATGCAAATACATGGTGTGCTGTTAAGTTTACGGTGTTCAATTATATTTGCTTAATAGCTGTGTTTATTCTAGTAAGTGCCAAAGACTTTATTGTGCATATTTTTAGATAAATTTACTATAAGTTCACAAGTTTGCGTCGACCTTAAGACAAAGTTTGGATTTGCGTAGGACGCGGAGCATTATTTCATTGCTAATACTTACAGTTATGATAATATAATATTATTATTAAAATTGTTTTGGTTTTTAATATATTTAACACAATGTTTAGACCATCTAAAGGTTTTCTACGGACCTTTTATTTATGTATTTATATACTATTTATTTTTATGTCATAAGGGAGTTAATTTCTATCGTTTCTAGCCATTTTTTAAAGGTTTACGGTCTCTTTACTACATGTTCAAAAGCTCAGTACCAATCTGAAATCGATCTTGCATCATTAGTACTACTTTTATTGTAACCTAAACTATACCACAGTGGAGAAAACTTCTTAAAGTTTTCATTTCACCATTAAGGTAAATGAATACTGTTCCTGAAAAGTCGTTTTTAATGTAGTCTACGTTCACTTATCAAATATAGGGTAAGTGCTCCAGTAGTCGGCCACAATGACATAAAACTCCTCATAAATAGTACATTTTTAATTCAAAATCAGATATAACGCATTCACATATTCATGTACCTATCCTCAATCATCAACCAGTGGCAGTTAAGTTTTGGGTACTTTTTTTTTTGAATTAGTAATGAGTCATTTCCTTTTGAATGGTGTTCCCGTCATCCGAGATTGCGATTCTGCTTATTTTTCAGCTAAGATGATTCTGTGACTGACTACTGGAGCATTTACTAGTGTTGACAACAGCTTGGATTTTAACATTTTTTTTTTTTTTTAATTTCTGAAACAAGTAGGTGATTCACTATCAGAACAGTTCATTCTAAAGTTTTACCTTATTTTTGTTGCTGTATTGATACATTAAAGTTCTATACTTTGCAGCAACTTAAGTTGACAATAAATGTCACTACAAGCGGAGCCAGTAAGAGCTCAGAAGCAGTTAAGAATCTCATCTAATTCGCCAAGTAGGCTGTGACGTTTTATCTAGCTCGTTTTTAGTTGGCTGACGTCACGACGCCAGTGTCAAGAAACTTTGCATTGTAGTATAGGTTAGCCAAGATCAACACAAGATCTCTTAAATGGCCACCACTGGAGCACTTACCCCAATTCATTTTCTAGCTGCAGACATTTATCGGTGATCTTGTGGCTTTCTAAAATATCTACCTAAAAAAGCTCATGTAGTAAGAATCAGGTAATCAATAGTTTTTCTAGATAACTTTTTGCATCTATCTGGTGCATATATAAATAATCCGTTGCATATGAGGTAAAACTATATTTTATACTTCAACTTAATATCCTTTCTATTCAGCAGCATTTTCAGCATAAAATAGTTGCGTTGAATTATTCACAATGTTTATATTTCTTAACGAGAATGTATATCTGAGGGCGGTGACGTATTGGGTCAATTGATGTAATTGGAAACTAAATTTCAATGTTTTAATTAGTTTTAGTTAATCAGTTTAAATTCTTTCCTACCTTTTGAGGGAAATGAGATATTTGGTTTAATCTGAGACTATATGCTCCCCAAGAACAACTGTAAAAAATTCGACTTTATGACTTCTTGTTTAGCGAACAAAATCTTGTTTTCAGTTGTTTCACCGAGTTTTTACTTTAAGCTTAAGGTAAACGAAAAAAATTATTTCTTTAAATTTGCAGACTTAGTAACTTCATAATGATCTAAAGCGGGAAAATTGATATTAGTATGAGGAAAAGTAGGTTCGTTTAATTCTAGACGGAATTTCGTTTTCACTACGCTTCTAACTTTTTTTTAACGCTTTCTATATTGTAACAAAAAATAAAAACAAAAACTGTCATTGTGGCACCAAACACTTTATCAACTTAAAACACAGACAGCATATGTTCTTTGTTAACAATATTATTTGATACTTTTCTTCCTAACATTTATTTACAAAACAGTTGAAATCGGTTTTTAGTTTTTCTTTTATTTAGGCTCAGTCGCAAGTATGAATAGTTTTACAGACGAATTTCAATTTTCATTCGGTGAAATCGTAAGCAGTTTGTATGCATCATAAATTTCTTCTGAAGTTGAAATTCATTTATTTACATCGTTTGTAATCGTCATATATGTGCATACATTTAAACATTTTTCGATGTATACATTTCTTAGTAGCATGAGAGATAGAGTATAACCATGAAATGGCCGCCTTTGAATATAAAAAGTAAGCCATAAACTGTTCTTATCACGATTGGGAAACTTGAAGAAACTCTTTGGGAATGCTTTTGTATTGTATCGCGTATTTTATGTTAACATATCTGCCAGTATATATTGAAATGTTTTACAGGTTCAATTTACATAAATTTTACGTTTGAGAGATGCCACAGTTTATTTTTAATAAATAAAATATCCTACTCTTATGGGACATATTATTCTGAAGCATCGTTGGCGCATTGTCGTATTAGATCTCTTATTATAAACCTTTTGTCGAAATTGATGAAAATGATCATAGGTACTAAGACCTGCCTCCATGTGATTTCAAACGCCATCACGAAGCTTTGAGTGGGAATTATTTTAAGAATTGATTCACGTGACCAATGCTACGGGAAACTTCTATAGTGACTGCCGTAACATTCGCAGCTGATTTTCGAACTCTTTTCAGTTGAAAACCTAAAGTATAAAGAATAATTTATATTTAAAATTGTGGATTTAAGATGTTTATAGGTTGTAAGTGTCGTTTCTATCAAGAATTTGAAGCAAAATGACTGCTGATTGATATTTTTTTCAGCAAAAACGATATTGTGACTAACGTAATATTTTTGTAGCAAAAAATAATTTTCTTTTTTTTATCTGCCCAATCAAATTTAATTTAACTCATATGATATTTCAATTTTATGTCGTTCTCTAGCCTTCACTGTCAAAAATGCGTATTGATTAAGCAGTTCATTATGATAATATTGTTGATATTACCCATAGGTTTCCATAGTAGTCATATGATAAAACCATGCATGGAACTGATTTTGAATTGGATATAGTTTTTGTCAGTGATTTTTGACTTGATGCTGGGATTTGTCTCGAATCACTTTAGGATGGGATAGTACCGACAGAAAAGTGTTAAATTATGAAAAAAAAGCACCTTAAAAATTTATATATTGAGTCGGTGTTATTACTGAACTCCTCGAGTGTAGGTTTATGCTTTTTCATTTGACATTGTTATACATATATGTTTTTTTTTTAATTTAAAGGAGAGTTAAAGCGACCCAAGTCCTGTTGGTTCCTGATATTTAAGAGTGTAAACTACATACTTCTTTCCTGTCTGCAGAAAAGAAAACATGTAGCCTGCCTCATGCTATCGAAAGCTTTAAAGAACAGCATAATAATTGTATAAAAAGTCCCTATTATGAAACAAAAAGAAAACCAAAACATTTATGCTCCATAAAAGGAAGCTTTATTTCTACTACACATGCCGTTAAATGAAACATTACTTTGACTAAACTTCTGGCAACAGTTTTATTTGCAGTTTCAAATCCTAATTCGAATTTATGAGACACTAACCTTCTTCCCGGCTTTGTTCACTAGAGTTATATGCTTAAAATAATTTAAGAGCACATTCTTCTTCATTTTCAACAACAAATCCATAAAGCTATAACGTTAGTATAGTGTATTTATCTTTGTCTAGTTTTATGGATATCTTAAAGTGATTTTCGAAAATCTATTATAAAAGTAAGATAAGATATTATTGTTTATTCTTTGAAAAGTTAGTTGATCTTTTGAAATTCCACTAGCAACTGGAGAGGATTTATTCAGAAACTTTTGTATTTTGTACTAGGAAAGACTATAAAATATTTCCTGTTAAAGTTTTTAGAAAAAAATCATTTATATATAACATAATTTGGTAGTTCTTATAAACATATTAGACCCTTTTACAGTTCATACTGATTGTGATTTTACTTTCTCTACTGTAAACTTAACGCATGAGAAGAATTAAAATTAAATAGAGATTTACAAACATCAAATGGATCCATATTTCACCTTAGAATCTATACTTCAAACATATCTAAAGATAAAAACTAAATTTTGTACATTCATCCACACCAATGTTGCGCTACATCATAATTTGCATAGATGAAAAAAAATCTCACAATTGTCGCTGAACTTTAAATGTTTTGATTGTTAAGGTTTAGAGTAGAGATGGATCGAAGCTTCGGCCATTTTAGCGAAGGTTCGACCAGTCCGAAGCGTTCGGTCGCTTCGCCCTTTAATAATTAATGTTTTAAATTTTTATCTTCCAACAGTATTTGCACAAAATATGGTCTTTTAAGCTATACTCAATTATAACATATGATAAAACATAGAATGTTATACTTAATTAAAATGATTGTATGTATTAAACCCTTAAAACTAAAAACTGTTTAATAATTTACAGTATGTTCTATTTAACTTGAAAGTTCTTATGAAATATATATATATAAATATGTTTAATTTAATTACATTTAATTAATAATTATGTGAACAACTTTAATTCTTTTCAAATTTGGTTTTTTTTAACATTTCAAGTGCGCATTTACAAAAGAAAATGCCAATTTTTAATATCTTCGAAGCCAGGATTTTTTTTTTAAATCATACTTTATGCAACAGAGTCAGATATAAAATTTCGGTTTTGGTTAAATTTATTATTTTGTTGAAAAATTTTGATAATAAATAATAGTCCAGAATTATACAATATTCTGAGAATTTAAAAAAAAAAAGTAAATTGAAGCTGATTTTTTTATATTTTTTTAAGAAGAAAAATACAAAGACAGTGCTCACTCCTGGTACACTCCCTTTTGCTGAATGATATTAAGTTACGATTTCATTTTTTACTTTAAAGAAAAGCTTGACTTTAATTTAATTCATTTTGAAGCAAATAGTTCCAAACTTTAACGTATTAAATATCTACTTTGAATGTAAATACTAAATGATAAGTAAGGAAGAATGCATCTACACGACCCCAGCAAATTCAACTTAACTTCAAAAATCTTAAACTAAGAATATTATGATATTAATTACACACAATATTAACATATTATATAAATAGTTGCTAAATTCTATTTAAATTATTCTGTGATTTAAGATTTGATTATATCAGTTGGTTTTATTTATTAACATCAGTACAAATGTAGAATATGCTTTTCATAGTCAAAATAATTTTTCGCATTACTTTACAGTGCAAAAATAAGAAATATTTTCTTCTCTGATACTACTAGCACAAAAGACTAATAAATACTTAAATAAGTGAAATTAATTTTAAAATGAGATAGTAAGGTGAAAATGTAAGGATAAAAATACTGAAGTATATGTAGTAAAATATATTGTGTACATTTATTATTCTATCAGTGCTAAAACTTGAATGTCTGCCGCAGTCAAAGCTTCGGCCATTAGTTGCCCGAAGCTTCGGTATTCGGCGCTTCGGCTCACTCCATGTCTAGTCTAAAGTGATCTTCTATAATTTTGTGATGCATTTTTTTTCTTTTCTTATTATCTCTCTCCATTCTAAAATAACTTAATGAAAAACATCAAGATTCAATAGAATTACTAGTTTATTCAGTATTTCTCATTTATATGTGTGATTTTAAGCAGAGTTGTGTGAAACAATATAACAAAACATTTTGCAACATTCTCTCACATCTTTTAAATAAATAATGGCTTTGAAAAAACTTTACTGTCTTCATAAAAGTGAAGATATAAGAAAATCGCCTTGAGGATTTCCTAAAGGAAACAGATTGTAAACGAAATGTCACGTTCTGGCTGTTTTGGAAACTGGAATGTATTCCAGAGTAATGAAAACGGGGATTTTTACTTTTTAAAACTGCTTTTCAGGCCTTCATATTTTGGTTATTTCTATTCACAACTAAGACTAAAAGTTGTTCAATATTTGGTAATTTTCATTGTTAACGATACCTTTTACAACTACTTAGGCATACAGAAAGTATTTAGCTTTTAGCAAGCTCATAATGATCCTCTTAATTTTAAAAAAAAAGCATTTAAAACAACCCTGCCTGAAAAAAATTGAGCAAATGTGGCATATTCCCCCGTGTAACTGACAGTTTTACTTTATTTCCTTATTTATTCATTAATTTATTTATTAATTTAATTATTTATGTTTAATTTATTTATTTACTAGCTTAATACCCGGCGTTGCCCGGGTGCTTATTAATACAACATAGCATTCAGGGAAAATAAGTTTGAAAGAGTTCTATTCATATGGGTATAAAATAATTTGCATCAATCTGTCTCTTAGGTACAAACTTTGAAAAAAACTAAAATATTACAGAAAGTTAAACGTTTACAGAAAAATAGTCTTATCAAAAGGTGAAAATTAAAGATAAATGTTGTCTGTGCTTTGCCGCGTCCACTGGCATGAAATATATGCACATGGAAGTGAAAAAATTGCATCAATTTCACCCGCCAAATTTAAAATATTAACTTTTCTCTATTAATTGTTCCCACCTACAAAGTAAAAATTATTATAACTCAGAAATAAATCTATTTCTCGTTCTGAAGGCTTATCTCCATTACAGACGCAACTGTCGTCGCATTGCAAATTTGAAATTCAAATCCATGGTTCTTTTTATTAAGTCCACATGAATTATGATTGTTTTTTACTTATTTCAATGCTAAAAGGAAATAGGTGAGCCTTAAGTTGAAAATTCATTACTTTAATCGTAATCATTGTTGGAAAATACTCATATTTAAAAATCTTAAATTTCAACAATTTGAATGCTAAAAGGCCTATCTCGATTACAATATAAATAGGCTAGATTCCTATAAAAGGGTCATTTTTTGACAAAAATTTAAATTTGAGCTTTTTAGATTTTTTAAAATTTCAAGACCCCGCCTATGAGAATTCTAGGGCATCAAGGAACCTCTGTGTCAAGTTTGATGAAAATATGACGCAAACTGTGGATTTGTATAGAGAACAAGTATACATGGGTGATTCTACAAATACGGGAATATTTCTAACATGTAGAATTCTGAAAATTACTTTAAAATTAAAAATCTGAAAAAAATCAGCAAAGCACTTAATAAGTTACATAATTAAAATAGAATATCAGCAGAGCTTAAATGTTTATATTATATTGTATTTTTGCATTTTTATTTTTTGAAGGCATATGTGAATGATAAAAAGGACATGTGGATGACACAATGGGTATGTGAATATAACACAGTAAGTATGTGAATAACACAAACACAATAGGTATATTAATGAAATTTTTTAACCAGTAAACTGTTAGACATAATTTTTAAACACTGTACTGTCATAGTTTGGCTTTTGATTCATCCACGTGCCTTATATTGGGGCATGTGAATGACAATAGAAAAAGGGCATGTGAATGACAAAACACAAGTAATTGTGTTCTCAAAAAGTCATATCTGAATATTTTTCGGCTTCACTTCGAATTAGAACTCACAAATGTAAGCCTTAGGATTATTCATTGTCAAAATTTATTTACATGTACATTTTACATGCATTCTGTGGGGCATGTTAATGACAAAGATAAAAAACACTTGCCTTGAAAGTTGAGTTTAGCTTGCTTTTTATCAAAAAGTAATTGCAGAACAGCAAAATTAATCCTCATCCAGGAATAACAAAGTTCCATGCTTTGTTTTAAGATGTGTTGCCAGATTTTGAAATATAACATTTCAGAGAAAAATATCTATACTTTTTAGACATGTGGATGACTGATAATCGCTGGGACAAAGTTTAGATTAACTTTTAGAGATATTATTTTCATATTATTTTGCTTTTTTTGTGATTTACATCTTGCACACATTCATATTTATAAATAAAAAACTCTTGAGAAAAAAATTAATTATTTTTTTTAAATCTATATTCCATTGATTGTGAAAATGGCACCTATGGGACAGGGCATGTGGATGACATTTCAATCTAATATCCATTTTTTAAAATGAATAATAATTAAATATTGACATTGTTGAAACGGAAATTATAGAACAAAAGACGCATAAAAATATTTCCAAAATAGTTTTTTATTAAATTAAAAACAAAAAGAGCAATCAGTATGGAACACAAATTTGCCCATTTTTGTAGAATCACCCACATACACTCATTTTTATAGATATAGATTCTTTAGATGCAGAGCCTTGGTAATCAAATTTGAAAATTTTCAAAAATTATAGTTTTTGAAAAGAGCTTATTAACTTGCTTTTACATACATATCAAGTTGATATGCAAGTTCTGTATTTTTACTTAGATGTTTTCTGATTTTTTGAAAATGATCTTATTGCCATGATATGTATGTAAAATGATTTTTTTTCTAATAATTTCATGTTTAAAATTCTGATATGCCTATACAAGTCCTTATTTACTTGTAGGCAAAAAAAATAATTAGAATTTATTGCATGCTTTTGAAATTGCATTTATTTCAAATCGAGTGTTTTGCTGATTTTTTCAAAACAATACTATTTTAAAAGAATTTTTTTAGGCTGTAATTGAAGGAGGGGGGGGGGGGGGATATTGCAAAATCTTTTTGAGATTTTTAATAAGTTCATTAACTGTTCCCACCTACAAAGTAAAAATTATTATAATTCAATCTAATAAATCTGTCTGAAATAAATCTGTTTCTCGTTCTGAAGGCTTATCTCCATTACAGACGCAACTGTTGTCGCATTGCAAATTTGAAATTCAAATCCGTGGTTCTTTTTATAAAGTCCACATGAATTATGATTGTTTTTTACTTATTTCAATGCTAAAAGGAAATAGGTGAGCCTTAAATTGAAAATTCATTACTTTAATCGTAATCATTGTTGGAAAATACTCATATTTAAAAATCTTAAATTTCATCAATTTGAATACTAAAAGGCCTATCTCGATTACAATATAAATAGGCTAGATTCCTATAAAAGGGTCATTTTTTGACAAAAAATTTAAATTTGAGCTTTTTAGATTTTTTAAAATTTCAAGACCCCGCCTATGAGAATTCTAGGGCATCAAGGAACCTCTGTGTCAAGTTTGATGAAAATCTGACGCAAACTGTGGATTTGTATAGAGAACAAGTATATATATATACATACACTCATTTTTATAGATATAGATTGAAATAATAATAAATATTTTTAATCTAAAAATGGGCTCTTCATTTTTAATTAAAAGGTACTTTTTAAAAAATGAATTGCTTAAAAAACTTATATTTTTAAATAAAAGATACGTACATAATTCACAATAAATACGTAAAAACCTAAATATTTTAGTATGCTATGAGTCGTTGTAATATTCCCTTAAAAAAATCGAAAGTCAAAAGATTTCGGTAGTTTTACTATGTTAAAGTTCAAATTAAAATAAATCAGGAGTAAATGTACATGATAATACAATTTTCGTAAATTGTACAGGTGGTATAAAATCTCAACTCTGGTCAGAAAATTATGAATGATGTCCCAGAAGCATGTTTCAGGTTTAAAAGGGAACAATTTTTAAGTGAGAACTTGTAAAGTGAATTTCCTCGTAACCATAAAAAATGCGTTTAACCTTTTTTCCCGGCTGTTCAAGTCGTTTTAGGGCAGTTTAATAGTTCGATTACTTTTTTTAACTTTAAGTTAATATTTTTGAAAGAAAAGCATACTTGCACTGTAAATTATCGAAAAAAAATTATTTAAAAGCATTTTAAATACCAGTGGGCGATTTTTGAAAGTGGATAAAGTGCATTGTAGGTTACATCATTTTTTTTAAAGCAAATTTATAGACTATGTTTTTAGCGAAAACTATTTATTTTGTAGAAATTCAGTCTAAAATTTCAGTTTGAACTCTGTCAAAATTGTAAGACCAAAAAAGGGGTTAAGACAGTGTTAAATTAAGAAAAACAATAGTAATTTAACTCTTAAATAGGAGAAAAAACAATCAATGAAGGTTTTTTTAATGTATGATATAAAATTAAATATTATTCCAAAAGAATGTAAAAACCGGTTAAAAAAGACTTGAAATAAGGTACAACTTTTAAATTCTATTTGTGTATTGGATCATATACATACACTCTCAGAAAAAACCCTCTTTATACACTACATTTTCATTCATTTTTTAACGAAAAATTTCTGTTTCCCTTAAAACCGAAAACTTCCGTTATTTCTTCTAACTTCCGCATTCACGCATGCGCAGTCCCGCTTCTTCCCGAAATGATTCACGATACCAGCGCCACCGAAGAACAAGCAAGCTACGAAAATCAGTCGGAAAGGAAAAGGAAAACAACATAATGAAATATGGGTAAGTACTTAATTTCAGAATTGGATTCCAAAAATTATTTAATCGTTCTGCTAACTTTTAGACATTTTTTAATGGCAGCTTGAAAAAAATATAAATTCATGGAATGTTCACAGTTTCTCTGTTCTACGAATGGGTAAAAGGCGCCCTGTTTGAATCTAAATTCCAAAAGAAAATTCTTATTTAAATCAGCGGGAACTTATCAGGGCTAATGGAAATCTTAAAAAGCTTACTTTGATTAGTCAATTCTTAAGTATGTTTAATAATTAAACCTAAATAATCGTTTTGGAAGGCATATCGTGGTTGAGAACAAGTTGAACTTTGAAAGTAAATAAATAAAAATGCTGATTCTTACTCATTCGTGGAATTAAAATGACAACCATATGTGTCAAAAACAGACAATCCCTATTAGTACGCATTCAGTTGTTATTTTCGTATGTATATGCATAAATGTATAATATATATATATCTATATTTTTTAAAGTTAGCTTTGTTGAAAAATGAATTGTGCAAATTCGTATGCTAGTCGATTCAGATTCCTACCCCGAACTACCAAAGAAAAAATGTTTATGTCACTTGAAATAATTTGTAAAATGAACCTGTTAAAAGATATGTGTCTGTTTGTTATAAAATTGAACAATTGGTATCACTGAATTTTTCTTTTTTTTTTCATTTCTAATTCAAGACTGTCTTCTTTTCAAAACTAATATTTTTTTTAGACTTCGTGAAAATTTCATGTTATATTTATATTATTCTATTCATATCGCTATTGTCTTAATGCGTGTCACTTTGAATGGAATGAGGAATCTGTACATGTAGATATATTTGTCTTTGGTGAGCGAGTCTTGAAAAAACAAGGCCTAGAAACATGAAACTTAGTATGCATATGTAGTTTTTGTCTGATAATGTACACGTAATCGTTCTTTGTTCGATAAACTAATTAGGAAAAAAGTAATGTAATGTTGTATGTGATTTTTAGTACTTTTTATCTAATAGAGCTTGAACTCAATTTTACTGGCCTTCTAATTGTTAAGTATCTGTAACAATAACATTTTCCCAAAGATCTCAACTCAGAATTTGAAATAAATGCACTGTTGTGATTATTTGATGCATTTACGGATTCAGCTATGCTAAAATAGTCTAAAGATTTTAACTCTTTTAGAGACAAATATAGAGCTAGATTGTCCCAAGTAAGAAATAATATTGAAATATATTTCTTTCTTTCTTTTTTATTTTCTTTTTGATGAATGCTATTGCATTAATCCTACTCATCCCCCCTCGACAGATGGTGGAAGGTTACAGTCAAAATAATATGTATGCATAAAAAGTGCTATTTTTTTTTGTCTAATATGTGAACTAAAGAAAATACAATCAGCTGCAGGGCAGGTGTTGAAAAAAGTGAATTGAGGCGGGAGGGACATAATAGGATGTGTGTGATATACATTCAGTAAAAGAAAAAACAAAAACAACCAGACAGAAGATGAATTTTCTATGCCTTTGCATTGCAAGTTGGGGGGGAGGGCGGCAGTCCTTATCAGTGGAAAAAAATTGAATTTTAGAAAAATGTTCCTAAAATTCCCCTAAAATTCTAAAAAAGTCAACTACGAGCCCTGTACATATCTTACCAAAAAAAAACCATCATCAGCTGGTTATTTTCCATCACTACACACTCTCAACAGTTATTGATTTTCTTAATTTCTTTCGTTTTTTTATTTTCATTACAGCTGAAAAAGTTACATTTCATTTTAAAATTTTTGCAGATAATTTTTTCATTGTATTTCTCATTTTATTAAAATTTCATGTAATGCTTTCTTGAAATTTAATTAAAATGATAAGTCTTCTTTTCTTTCTTTCTTTTCTTGTCTTTCTTTTCTTTAATTTTTCTGTATAGTGTTTCATAATTTTGTTGATATTAAAAGTGATTTGAATCATATGTATTTGCATTGAATCTGGTTTTACATCACAGTTTTTGGTGAAGCTTTACTTCAAAGGTGTTTTTGTATTTTTAAAAACTTAAAGGTAAGTCGTTCATAAATGTAAATTAATTAATAACTGAAGTTTCCAATTTTTTTTAAATAAAAAAAATCCGATTTAAATAAAAAAAATTGATTTTTTTTTTATTTTTTTAAAAGAATCATTGATTTTTTTACACCCTAACTGCACAGCACAAAAGATGCTTCTGACACCATTTCTGTAGATAATTACGCAAATGAAAAAAAAATCCCAAAAAACACTATTATTCATCCATGTCCCTAGATTTTCTATGTTGCTAATTGTCACAAACCTTTTGGAAATAAAATAATTGCATTCAATCTGATATATGTTTTTAAAATATAGGTAGCATAACTGTCGTGATTAGCTTGCTATATTATGTTATTAGGTCAACAACCAGGATGAGCCTAATTTTTTTCTTATGGTAGTTAATTTGAACTGTTGGATGTCCACTCTGTTACAGTCGATTTCATGATGAAAAAAATAGATTTTTTCTTGAAATTGCAGTCAGACTTACAGTTTTAGGCTGTTTATTCCATTTTATGCTTGTTCTGTGATTCTAACTTTTCTTTGTGATTATAAGTATATTTTTAAAGGCTTATTTGTCCACTCTGTCACACAAAGTGATCAAAATATTTAAATCCTTTCATAAATGAGTCATGTACTAATCGTCCCCGCTTAATCGGGTAACGGATAAACAAATAACCCGCTTATATGAATAAAGCATCCAGGAACTCATGCCATAGACGCAATGTTCAAGATCCCCGTTTAATTGAATAATTTTTCTTGGAACCCACAGTATTTGTTTAGGCGGGGCCGACAGTATATATATGGGAGGTTTTCAAAAGTCAAAAAAAGAGCAGAGTGCTGCTGTGAAAATCGAATTTTGTAAACAGCATTTTTTTAAGTCACTTGAAAATAGAATAATTTTTGAAGCAATTATTTTCAAAAAAAGAATGCTCACTTTTAATGAACTTAAGTTACAAGTAAAAGGCGAGGATTCATTTACCAAGCACCAGGCATAGTGCAGCACCCTGCTCAGTTAAGTTTTTATTGTCTTGTTATAATTTTCTTTTATTTTTCTTTTCTTTTAGTGTCTTTGTAGAAATAAAACTAGAAAGAGGAACCATGAGTCGAAAAGAAGAAAGTTGTAGTAATATTACCTGTATGCATAAATGCCTGTAAAAATAAAATTCTACATTCTCTTACTGTAAATCCATTCTCCTACTGTTTACTACGTGGTTTAAAACAGGTGTTAATCTTCTTTTACTTATAAGAAGTTACTAAAAGCACAGCTTTTTGTTGGTGAATCATATGGGTTTAATAACATATTTTTTTAGGTCCTGATAAAAGTCTTGATGCTTAAGTCCTGAGCTGGTTGCAGCTAACAAAATTTTTGACTTGAAGGCATTTCTGAATATGATTGAAAAAAAGAAATAGGTTAAATATAAATTCAAGAATACTTTTTAATATCTTAAAAAATTCCTATTAAAGTGAATAATTGTTTGAAAAAGGTTGTAGGTTGCTTTCAAATACAAATTTCTGGTTTTCTCTTGGTATTTTTCTAAGTATATTTTATAAAATATAGTTATATTAGTATTTATAAAATAGTATTCTTTAATTCAGGGTTGTTAAAAAACCGGTTTAAGCCCTAATCGTAATGAGAGCAATTTTTTTCGGAGACATCAAGACGTTATTAATTTATTGTCAACAAATGCTTATTCATGTGAATTAAATTCACGTTTGGACTAAATATTTAAATTAAATGTAAAAATATTAAGCGTAAAAATATGCAGTTTCATTTCTATAAAGGAAATTTTGTTTGAAAATCTTTTAACAATTAAGAAATTAGTACATATAAAAAAAACCTTGTTGTAAAAGAGCAATTCAAGCGATATATTGCAATAAGTGTAAGACATAATTAATTATAAAATCTTGCACATTTATTTCTTCATAATTATAGCCTACTACCATTAATAAATTAATGTAAGAAAACTTGAAATCATGCATTCTTAATCATAAAAAGTATTTCTTAGTATTTACAAACACAAGTGTTATATACATTACATAACTTTTAAAATATTTCTTAAACACATGTCAATAATACGAATTTCGTTATAAAAATTGATGTACCGTAAAATGGGGTTAATCGGAACACTTTTCAGCTTTGATTGTAAAAAAAGCAGTTAAAAGATTTTTTTTAATTTGATTTTTTGGGTAAAAACTTCGGTCTTGCTTTACTTTTGATATTCCAAGCAAAGACAAAAGATTTTGAGCAATTATTATTAAAATATATAGCAAATTATGGGTGTTCCGAATCACCCCGCTGATAGGGGTCAATCGGAACACTTGTTAAAATTTTTATTTTTTTCAATTTAATCTGTAATAGGTCTCACAAACATGAGTAATATTGATGGGGGAGAATAAGAACAGATAATTACTGTCAAATAAATGCATAATTTCAATACCAGTAAACGTGTATAATTTGTCAAAATTCAAAATAATTTTGAACTTATGAAAAATGAAAAGTAATTTTAAGAAATGCTTTTGAATTGAAATACAAAGATTTAACATGAATGGAAGTCACTCATGTCGTCCACAAATATGTACTTGTCCTTAAAACTAGCACACTGTTAAAACAATGTATTCAAAAATAAATAAAAAGTACTCAATTTTGAACACATTCATTTCTCAACATAGCTCCGAATACATTTGTTTCAATTTTGAGAAACGCATGTACTCATTTTTTTGAGTACATGGTGGGATCAAATTCGAGTACATACTATTTACTCGTATTTGAGTACATGCGTTTCTCAAAATTGAAACAAATGTATTCGGAGCTATGTTGAGAAATGAATGTGTTCAAAATTGAGTACTAGTCATTTTTGAGTACATTGTTTTAACAGTAATACGGAACTTAAATTGCACTTTTTTTAGTATTTTATCATGATAAACTTATATTTCTAACAGTTTTGACCAGGGTTGGCAAAGGTGGACCCAGCCGGGGGGGACCCGCCCAGAAAAACCCGCCGGGTTTTTCTGGGCGGGTCCACCAACAAAAACCCACCCGGGTTTTTGTTAAAAGTGGGTTTTTGTTAATTTCTAAGTTATCAACAAATATAATCAATTAGGGGTGCCCACAGGAGGGGATTATGGCCCAAGTTGCGCCATCAAAATTTTTGGGGGGGATTTTTTTAAACTAATTTATTTATTTATATAATTTTTTTATTAATTAATTTTTTAAATAAATTATTTGCTGATTATTTTAAATTTAAATTATTCATTAATTTATATTTTAATTTAAATTATTTCTTTATTATTATTGATTTATTTATTTATTTGCGTGTGTGTGCGCGCTTGGAATGTCTAGAAGGAAAAAAAACGATTATATTCCGTACATAATAATTAGTACTTTTAAAAAATAATATAGGAAAAAATAATAGTTATAATTTTAAAAAATAAATAAGTAAAAGTTAAAAAAATAAATAAATAACATTGAAAAAAATTAATTAATAATATTTTAAAAAGTATAAAAAAATAAACAAAATAAAAGAGGGTTGTGAAAATTTTTGGGGGAATTTGCGCCATTGAGCTTGGGGGGGGGGGATGGGCACCCCTGTAGTCAACAATAATATCTCATCTAAATTAGACATAAAAAATAAGTAAGGAATCAGGTTTATTTGAGATAAATTTTCTTAGATTAATTATTTATTTTATAAAATTATTATTATTTCTTCAATTTTCAAGTCAGCGTCCAGAAAATTTTTCTAGCTATGATACTACTTTTTGTTGCAAAATACTTATTATTATTATTGTTTATTTATTTTTTGATAGCAAATTCCACATTTTAAAATAAATTGAAAATGAACCATTGATAAACTTCTTGTAGATGGAAAAAATTGCTTAATTATTGTTTTATGATAATTTTGATTCAACAAAGAAGTCAAATAATGACAAAATAAAAATAATGAATAAAACATATTTCAAGTAATTTACACAGATTAACACATTAAAAAAAATCATAACAGTTTACCAATCAAAATCACATTCACTTTTGTTTTTGGGATAATATTTATAAATCTTAACTAATTTTTCATTTACGCTAGCGAATTTGTAGTTCTCGAAATTGAAATTTTTGTTGGAATAGTTGCTACTGCAATTTTTGCTTTTATTATGGAGCAAGAAAAATGAAGTTTTGCTCTTCATTTCTTCTAACCCTATTGCATTTAGTATATGATGATTTTCAAGTACTATATTATAGAGGTACCATACCACTGACTTGAAGCACTAAACCCTTTCTTTGATTAAAAAAATAAAGAAAATGCGTCCCCGCGCAATTTATTACTACTAAAATTTTGTGACAAGAATTTATTAATGAATTTGTAATTCTTGCAAAGTTCTACTGTTAACCTAGTTTTTTCTTATGATTATTTCAAAAAAAAAAAAAACAATAAATGATTAAGAGTCTCCCCCCCCTCCCATCTGAAATTAATCAGTTTTGGTTTTGAAAATAGGAGGGGAGGGGGGAGACACTTCCCTTATCTCAGACACACACTTATCATTGAGATGTGCCTTATAAAAAACATGCAAATGACATGACTAGATATTGAAGCAGGCTATTTAATGAAAAAAGATGCTTATTTCTATTAATAAACAAGTGCAAATGGTTTTAATTTTTTAATGGTAGAAATTTAAGTTTTTGAAACTTTCACACCCTAAATATTCCTGTATTTGCAGGAAAGCCAATTTGCAACAGTTCCTCTATTTTGTAAAAGACAAATGATAAAAGTTTATAGCTGAAACCATTGTCCAAAGCTTCTAAAATATACACATTAAATATTACAATTCGGTTGATGATATTATTAATTGATATTGTAAATAATATTAATTATTAATCCATTGACATTTTGATTAAATGCAATTCAGAACTTTAACTTAATAATATATTTTTATATGAATGAATGCATACATTATATATCAATACCCGCATAAGAATTAAAATTTAAAAATACAAAACCCCAGAAAACCCAGAAAAACCCACAGAAAAACCTGCAAAAACCCAGGAAAACCCACAAAACCCCGGGTAAGATGCCCCCCAGATGCAATTCATAGGAAATACACAATATCTACATAATATATAATGTTAATGATCAAAATAAATAAATACATGAACTATATTATAGTTTAAGGGGAAGAAAGCATCCGCTGCATTTTCACGAAATATTACGTAATTTTTTTTCAAAATAAACCAGTTAGTTGTTAAAAAATTTATCACTCGAATCTAGGAGAAGTTTAATCACAGGTTGAAGAACGTAATAAACCATATTACTTTCTTCAAACCGATAACTGTGTCGCAATATAAAGCTTTTTTATATGAGAAAGACAATAGAAGGGCAGGCAATACACTAGGATACAACAATATCACTTTCGAAAATTGAGTGAAATAAATAAAATTGACTTTCTAAAAAGTTTGATAAAATAATTTCGCAAAAACCTATTTCATCCTAAAAAAACCCATTTTAATATAATATTGTGCGTAAGAAATAGGTTAAAAAATAAAATACACTGACCTAATAAAGATATCCAATAACGTGATTGATGAAAACGCTTTTTTCAAATGAGTAAAAACTGCACAAAACACTCAAGGACGAAACCCAGACCGTTAATAAATTCCACCGCGCGAGAATAAGCCACTTGAAACAGTTTTCCATATGAAGAGACGTTAGAATTTCGTTAAATATTAACGCAGAAATGGTTGCAAGTTCGAATCAGTAGACATAATAGCAATTAGCACTTTGAGCTAGCTTATTAAGCCCTTTCAGAACTTCTTTCAAACAAAATACAAATACATTTCGAGAGGATGTCATGAAATATAAAGCACATTAATTACAACAGCTTAAACAAAGATGGATTCCATTTGAGCGCTATAATACACTGATTCTTTGCATGCGTTTTCAAACCAGGAGTAAAAAAAACTTCCGCGTAATTAATAGTTCGCTCTTTGCTCTTTTTAATCTAGAGGAATAAACTCATTTCTTGTCCCATTGAAACATGCCATTTTTTATTAAACCAATATTCTTGAATTTTATAACATGTTAGATGCAGTTATACAAGATTATATTTTAATTCATCTCTGAGCTCGTTTTCAAAGCGCAATTTTGACGCCTATCGATTCATTTCTGAGCATATATTGCTTTAAAAAAAATGAGTATGTTCATGCGCTCAGATTTGAACACATCTCTTTTAACAGTGCAATTGTGACTTGGCTTAAGTTTTTTCATAACATCTCCTGGGATGAACTCTGTCTTTTCTTTAGTTTTTTGAAATTTCTGGGTTTCGGGGATTGTCCTGAAAGATTTTTTCGCTTATTCATCACTGTCTGTGTGCTGGACGTTTACTACATAAAGTCTATGTGACTTTCTCCCTTTTATTTTAGGTAAAAAAAAGTCTCCTGGAGAAAAAATCTTTTGAAATCTGTAACTTTTGTCATTTTAAGATCTAGTTGCTCACGAGAAGGGATAAACAGTAATAAATCCTTGTCCCTGTCTTGATTAGAAGAATTGGGGTTAGAATCTTGATTTTTCAAACAATTTCCTTCAAATAAGTTTGAATTGGAACAACAGAACTAAGTGTTCCGATTCACCCCGCAAATTTTTTTCCCATGGCATTTTTCAGAATTCTTCACTTTTATGACACAATTTATAAAAAATGTAAATTCTAATGTGGTATTCTGTTGTTCAGATACATGTATAATTGAAACATACCACTCATAGCTTTTAAATATAAGAAGGTTTGTTCTTGCATATGAAGTTTTGCAGTCTATGAAAATGTGATGTTTTCTAGCATTCAACGTGCAGCCCTCTTTAGAAGCCAGTAGCGTTGCCAGATTGACAAAAGTATTTTTTTCCTACTTCCTATGATCTTACCTTTCTAAAAAAAAATTCATGGCGAAAAATACCCAATAGTATATTTATGAAGAATTTCTTTGTACGGTTGGGAAGTTTTGTTCCGATTGACCCCGCTGTTCCTATACACCCCATTTTACGGTATATTTATTCTTCCATAATTCATACAGGGGAATATTATACTGGGATTTAAAAAGTTCTCTGTAAGGTGAAACTCAGGCATTAAATCTTATAAGAGCACAAAATCATTGATATATTGTTTTCAAAGTTTGGTGTATTTTTTCTTGCTCTGATTGTATTGTAGATAAAAGCACATAGGACAAAAAGTGTGCAATTATTGGAGCCATTTCATGCCTACTCTAAATGTTTTGGATTTCGTCTTTTTTTTTTTTTCTCTTGTTATTTAAATATTCTCCAGACTTAAGATTAATATACAACGTGCATTTCCTCGATGATACATTATTTATCTCTATTCATTTTAAGTAAGCAAATTGGGTAGTAAAATGAAGTTTTGATTGAAATTTACTTTTTGGGTATTTTGAAATGTACAACTGCTGAAAAAATAATGAAGAAATAAACACTTGGATTTTACCCCCATGTGATTTTAGAAAGACTTAACTTGTGTCTACCTTGTATATTTATGTGCCTAATAGGTAATATGAATGAATGGTGAATGAATGGTAATATGAATTGAATAAAAAAGTTGCATGAATGCAAAAATAAAACTATTTAGCAAGCTTAACATTACATTGAAAAAACACACAGTTTGAAAAAAAAAAAACGATTTAGTCTAAACCGATTAACCCTGCTTCAATCTGTACAAAAATTTTCTTTTTTTTAAGGGCTGAAAAAAGAAATCCATCATTTAAGAGAAACAAAAATAACGAGTTTCTTCGAAAAACTCAAAATTTCCTACATCTAACGGAAACGATCGTAACGGACATTTCTTTGAATGACGAAATAAATCATTTGTGTAACAGAAACAGCTATAACGGACGTTTCTTTAAATAACGGAAAATTACCCTCCCATAACGGAAAAAATGACGACGGAAATTTCTTCAATTAACAGGAGAAAGAACGAAACGGAAATTCGTCAAATGACGGAACACTTCCCTCTTGTAACGGAAGAAATAAAGACAGAAGTTTCGTCATTTGACAGAAAAAATAGAAACGGAAATCCGTCAAATATCGTTAATCTTCCGGCAGCACTGCTGCCAAGAAAATTTCCGTCAATTTAAGAAGAAATTTTTGAGAGTGTATTACACTGTAAAAATAGATGTTGTTTTTGCAATATAATATGGATAGTTTCATACTAACAAACTAAAATGGCTAATTTTACAGTAATAAACTGTAAACTGCTAATTTTAGTTTATTACTGTGCATTTTACAGTTTTAAACCGGAACCTCTGCTGACAGTATTATACTGTGAAAACAACAGTTTATTGTTTGAATTGTATACAGGACACATACCTTGTGCAGTTAATATTTTAAGAAGTTCAATAACCGTTTTAAAGTGTTTTAGTTAGTTCATGACCATAGCTGTCAGCATTGAAAGCTATTTTGCAAGCATTTCTCCTTAAAATTTTCAATAACATTGTTGAAAGGTAGGTACACTTTAAAAATGCATAAATACTATAGTACTCATGTTTGTATAGTTAATTTATTTGTCGTGAAAAACTCTCAGGACTTACTATTAAAATAACGTTTGTTGATTACTTAAATTGCCAAATTATTAAAAAAATCATTATTCTGCTACGCAGGATAAATGATACAAAAGACAAATTTTAATGCATTTTGAGAAATTAATTTCTGATTATAATGATGACCGCTGACAGTTCACTGACGTGGCTAATCATTCTCTGCGGAGAAGTTTTTCACAATAAATTTATTGATTTTTACTCAGTTTACAATTCATTGTAAAAAAAAATGTGTAAGGTTACCATTGCCAATAGGTGTAACGTTACACAACTAGTAGAGTAAGCTGTTTCGATGCTAAGAAAACTCTAATTGTTGGAGGGAAATTTCATGCAGCCGGTGTGCAAAGTTGATTTTTAGTGCGGAAGCAAGATCCTGGTAAACATTAAATAAACGAACAAGTGAAAGCAATCTTCCAGCCTGATATTTTTCCATCTTCTTTTATTTCACAGAGAGTTCTGGTCTAACCTTACGCAGAAAATTGGGAAACGTTAAGCTGTATTCATACTTCCAAGATGTTAGCCTTCGCGCGCGGTATTACTTTACACCAGATATAACGATTCAGTTACTCCATAACTCTGGATCCAGCCCTGCTGCCACCGCATTAATGGAATAAGGTCAAATGATTTTTTATTATTTTTTTCTAGTGTTCAAATGAGTTCTTTTAGTTTTATTAAGAAATACTATAGATTTTTGTATATTTTCATCATAAATATCGGATGGCGCAAACTTCTGCTATTTCTAAGAATGATTTATTCACACATTTTTTCTTTCTTTTTTTTTTTTTTTTTGGTACAATAAATGAAAACTTTGAGAACAAATGGGGTAATTTATCTCTACTAATAATAAAGTCGAAGGTGGGTCTGTCTTTCTCTTTCCTTCTTTATTTCTTAATGTCACGCGCTTAGCGCCAAAACCGTCCGGTCGATTTTCATAAAATTTGGCACAAAATTAGTTCGTAGTATAGGGGTAGTCCGTCTCGAAGCGTTTTTTCGATAATTCGATTTTATTCTTTTTTATCTCTGAGTTCAAACCCATTTTTCACATAACTGTGATGAAATGGAGGATAAATATTTCATATACATCTTCATTCGAAAGATTAGAATTTTCTGCTAAAAATGATATCAAACAGAAGTTTTTACGAGCATTAGAAGAGCTGTAATAATTGTTCTTAGAATCCCGGAAATTCTAGGCTTACCTTGAGCAAAGAAGCCAAACGACTCTACAATGGTTAAGCATGAAAATAAAATTTGAAAATAAGGATGAAATGAATTATTTTATCAACGGAAATTAACTTTTCATGTTGTTACCATGGTTACGTTTTTATACCTTTTTTGTTTCGTTCTTTTCCCTTAATAATTTTCAAAATGTATTTGTTTTTGTAGCAATCCAAACTCCTAGCCTTATTAAAATGAGTAAAAAACTGTTGGAAAAAATCGTCTGTTTTTATTTTCTCAGTTTTTAAGGAATTCAAACTCGGTAAATTATAAAAATATCGTATAAATTGCGATACTACAACCTTCTTTTCTAAAATGCTTCATTTCGGAAACTGTATTATATTGTAAAAGACAATTTCCTTCTTATCTTTAACTTTGGTAAGATTTCTGTTGATTTCTGTAAGCAACTAAATTGTTGTTATTTTCTCTTTTGGCTTATTTTCATATCATACTTTTAAGGAATACAAGTTGAATTATAACTAAAATAGAGTATTCTTTCTGCTATATCAATTATTTAACAAGTGACCTTTAATTTTATACCACGAGCAAAGCCGTGCGGGTACCTCTAGTTGGTAATAAGACACATCTTATTAAATTTGTAAAACAAATTTATTATTTTTTATCAAAAAAAAAACGATCAGAAAATAAGAGTTTGAAAAAAAAGCGTCTATAGCAATGTAAATAAATGCTGCTGAACTTCTAACTGCACCACAGAATGTATTGCAAAAATATGAAAAGCCATGTTACGCTTCAAATTTTATATCTGAGTAATATTTATGTTCGGTGCTACTTTACCCAGAAGACTAAAACATATTATATGGTTGAAAAACTCTCGCTGTGTTGACAACTGCAGAACTTTTATTTTATACGAAAGAAATAACGCTACAGAAATGCAAATAAATAGCGTGTTTAAATCCTATTTGGTTAAAATGTTTCATGTTACAAATACTGTTTCGCATTAAATTCACAAAACTTCTTTTCTCAAAACTTAGATTATTTGAGTCTTGTTAGTAGACACTAAGAAAAAGCCGCTAAGCAAAGAAAATAAACTGAAACTTTGTCGTTCACGGATTTAACAAAAGAATAATCAAAATGAAACTTTTTGAAGTAAGTGCATTTAAATATATGAAGTAAAAAAGTGATGAAATGCTCTAAGTTAAAATTTCAGAACGTTGTCTGCATAGCAATTAAAGTTAAAATGAAAATACAAAAAAATAATAATAGAAATTTAACGCGCTTTAACATATAATACAATTCCTTAAAACACGTGCATCAGGGACGTCATTTCAAGTTTTTCCAGGGGGGGGGGGGGGTAAAGGGTGAAAACACAATGCAATTTCATCGGAAAACAGCAAAAACCACGCCCACTTATATGTAAATACATTGATTTCTCAATGCCAGGGGGGATTGACCCCCCTGCCCCCCCCCCTAAATGACGGGCCTGACGTGTGTCTAGTTTTTTAAAGCATTAAAATAAGTGTTGAGTGATTTTTATGCTTGAAAAGTATTCAATACAGTAAAACGCGTCTTAAACATAAAAATATTTATATTTTCTCCTGATGTTTTCTGCGCATTATTGATTATTTATTTTGAGCCTTCGATATTTCCTTGAAGTTTTTTAAATCTATTGTTATTAATTCTTTGGCAGTGAGTCACATGATCAACCGCGATGTGACCAATAAAATTCATTCATCCTAAATAAGTGAGGGGGAAATGCGAGTAATCTCGTCTTTGGAGATAAATCTTATCGTCTGCTTTGGAAAAATTAGTTTGGTTTTTTAGCCTACTTTCCCGTTAAAAACAAAAGAAAGACGAAAAAAGTATTAAAAGTAGCTTAATGCATCTAAAAAATATCGCCAAGTCCAAAAAATATCGCCAAGTAAAAAAAATATCGCCAAGTCCAAAAAATATCGACAAGTAAAAAAAATAAAAAGGTAAATTGAATATCGAAAAATTAAAAATTTGAAAGTAGGGTATTGAGATGGGGAATTTGTGTGTCGGTCGGTCGGTCGGTCGGTCGGTCGGTCGGTCGGTCTGTCTGTCCCCCCCCCTAATAACTTTTGAATGAACATTCCGATTTGGACAAACTTTTTTTTGTTGGAAAGATCTCGGCGAGTACAGCTCATTCCCATATTTGATTTTTCGATTTGAACAATTTTTGGTTCAACTTTGAACCGTTCAAAAAACCGGTCCCGCGATGCTAACTTTTGAGTGAACAGTCCGATTTGAACAAACTTTTTTTTGTTCGAAAGATCTTTTCAAGGATACTTCATTCCCGTATCTACATTTTCAATTTGAACAATTTTTCGTTCAACATTGAACCGTTCAAACAAGCTGTCACCCCTAATAACTTTTGAATGAACAGTCCGATTTAAACAATTTTTTTTTGTTCGAAGCATCTAGGGAAGGATACTTTATTACCGTATTTAAATTTTCAATTTGAACATTTTTGGTTCAACATTGAACCATTCAAGTAACCTTTCCCCACCTAATAACTTTTGAGTGAACAGTCCGAATGGAATAAACTTTTTTTTGTTCGAAAGATCTCGTCGAGTACAGCTCATTCCCGTATTTGATTTTTCTATTTAAACAGTTTTTGGTTCAACTTTGAACCGTTCAAACAACCTGTCCCGCGATGCTAACTTTTGAGTGAACAATCCGATTTGAACAAACTTTTTTTTGTTCGAAGGATCTCGGCATGGATACTTCATTACCCTATTTAAATTTTCCATTTGAGCATTTTTTCGTTCAACATTGAACCGTTCAAGCAACCTTTCCCCACCTAATAACTTTTGAGTGAACCGTCTGAATGGAATAAACTTTTTTTTGTTTGAAAGATCTCGGAGAGGCTTTCCCATACATTTCCATATTTCGCTTTTTGATTTGAACCATTTTTCGTTCAATATTGAACCGTTCAGAAAAAAAATTAACATTAGCGTCTACGGGGAATTTAAGTTGAATGTTGATTCTGAACTTAAAGTCGGATTTCCTTCAAACTAACTTTGTAAGAAAATGGTTTTGATAAATAGTGTTTGTAAAGTACTTTTCTGAGTAATCTTCTGTGAGGACTTTGATTCCGACTCCGACTCCGCAAACGTGGCGGAAATGCAGGCTCAGAAAAAAAAATGACTGACTGTGCAGACGATTTTTTGTTTATTTATTCATTTTGTTTATTTTATTTATTATTATTATTTTTTTTTTGGCAGACGATTTTTTTTTGTAACAAAAATTTTTCATTCACGAGAACATTTTATTCTTTATTTATATTTAACAACTGGCAACCGATTAAAAGTGAAATTCGAGACATTTTATTAACGGACGAGGTTTTTTTTCTTTTTTTTTTTTTTTTTTTTTTCTTTCTTTGATAAAATACGTTTTGATGCTCTTTGTACTTTTATTTATTTATTTATTTATTTATTATTATTATTTTTTTTTTTTGAAAACAATGGAGGATTTTTTCTACGGAGGAACTGTAACAGTTGCACTCTTTAAAAGGTGCGACAAAGCTTTATTTATTCATTAATTACTTTTTACGTGTCTATTTCATCTGATGAGAGGGGTATAGTTTGCTTTTCGAAATCAGCTCTATGTGCTAAAAGGTATGTTTGACATAATTTTCAGTTTCAGATAATCAAGAGAATAATGATCAGATGCGAGAATGCCGATGTCGATGTACGGGAAAGTAGGCTCGTTTAGTTCTTGACAGAACTTCTTGTTTTTAATTCATGTACTAGTTTGAAAAAGAAGTTAAAGAATGGAGGTGTTTTCTTCTGCCAAAAGTACTACTTTTAGCTACTGATATTAATAGAATAAGCAAAAAATAAAACATTTGTCCAGAAATTACTTTTATTTTTCAAACAGTTAATTTTCAGTTATTTTTTTCAAATGCCCAACTTCTAAAACGATGCGAAGTTTTGCATGACGTCACATATGAGGAAACATTTTTGTGACGACAGAATGACAGCTATACGGATCGGCCATTTTGAATCTCTGGTAACCCGAGCTTAGCGGCAATGAAAAATTCGATCCATAATGCCGGTTCGTCTATAAAGTGGTCGAGCTAAGATCAACTTGTCCACTTATGATGTCAGCAGCGAAAATAAAACAGCGACTGGGCGTCTCTTAAAGTGTTTTTTTTTAGAAAGAAAATTCGCCAAATTTAAAAAAAAAAATAAATTTACCCCTTGTTTTCGACCGTACTATTTCAGAAACAAACAAATTTAAAAAAATACCTCCATTATGTACGCGTTGTCATTAATTGAAGATGAAACTTTGCAATTTTTTTTTTTTTTTTTTGCTTCCAAACGAGTAAACTATTCGAAAATAACAATGGAACAAAAATCTACATAGATTCTGGAGAGCATTCTGGAGAGCATTGCAAATCCTGTTTCTGGCTGCCCAAATTATTTTCCTTTATCAAACTATAAGGTTTGAAGTTCGCCAAAATTTTGAAGAAAATTTGCAGAATTTAGCGATCTTCAGTGAGTGACAGAAGACATCCTTCACACAATTTGTAGATAAATGTCTCTACGCAATCAAGCGCACTTAAGGCAACTTCGACCAAAAATTCGATTTTTACTTTTTTATATCATTAAAAATTTTAAACCTTTATCTTTTCAACCAAATATCCCACTTGTTTATCAAAAAAAATAATAACAGAAGCATCAGAACTTTTTGTTCTTTTAAAAGCATTAATTGTATTTATCACACGAAAGATATCTTTAAATGCGTTTTTCTTGAAACAGGATTTTTTTGTGTTCTTGTTCCTTTTTCTCAATATCTATTAAACTTACAGGGCCAATTTTTAATGACGCTTTTATTACGTATTTTTTTTTCCATTTTAACACAAAGAATCAACGATATATTGATAGATATTTTTTATAGAGTCAAAAATGATCGAAAAAGCTAATTTAAAAGTGATTTTGACTGAAATAATAAATATAAAATTTTATTTCTACTTGGAGAAAAAAGGACGTTTCAAAGTATGAAAAACATGCTATTTTAACATACACTGGCGGGAAAAAAATCCCAACACCAAGAAAGACTTGCCCTAGATAAACGAAATTTGGTGGGCGTGTTTATACAACTGAAAGATGACATCGAATGAAATTTCGTGCTCCGCGCATAAGTGTGGCGCAGCTGGCGTCACTCGGAAAATGCAAATAAGGCTTTTTTTAAAAGCGTGTTGCAAAGCTCTTGAGTATCATTTTTCCGTAAAATTTGACACCCATTACGTTAATGTTAGTCAGGAATGTCTTTAAGAAGACGAAGAAGCCATTATAAACAGCTCACCGAGTTTGAACGAGGTCGTAGAATTTGGCTACAAGAAGGTGGATTTTCATTTCACGATATTGCAGAAAGACTTGGTGGAAACGTTTCCAGCGTGCATGATTATTGGAAGCTATGGTCAAAATATAGTACTACCTCAACGAAGATCCAGTTCCGAGCTGCCACGTGGCACGACTGAGAAGGAATATCGCCAAATCCTGCGTACGGCTATGGCGCGCCGTACTGCATCTGCGGCTGACATTCGAGATGCAGTTGGTACCGTCGTGACCCAAAGAATGGTAAGACATCATTTACTTCAACGACAGCTCGGAGCCAAACACCCTGTAGCCGGTATTCCATTGACTGCAAACCATTGCCGTTTGCGACTGCCGTGATGTCAAGACAGAGCTCATTGGAGGTCGGAGTGGAGATCTGTTGTAATCTCTGATGAAAACAGATTCTGATGATGGTCGTATGTTGGTCAGAAGGAGGCCAGGGGACCGCCTGCATCCAAGCTGTCTGCGGCCTAAACACCTACACTTGGAGTCATAGTCTCTGGAGCAATTTCGTATGACAGCAGGAGCACTCTTGTGGTTATCCCAAACACACTGACGGCAAATTCTTCGTCAGTCTGGTAATTCAACCTATAGTACAGCCCTTTCTGAGTAGCAATCAATGAGGAGTTTTCCAACAGGATAACGCTCGACCTCACATCGCTGCTGTAACGCAATGTGCTCTACAGAGTGTTGACATATTGCCATGACCTGCAAGATTACCAGATCTGTCTCTAATTGATCACGTATGGGACATCATTGACGGCAACTCCAGTATCATCCACAGTCAGCAATGACTCCTTGTATTGACACAACAAGTGCAACAAGCATGGCACTTCATACCACAAAGTGACATTCGGCACCTGTATGACACAATGCATGCACGCTTGCAGGATAGCCTTCAAAATTCTTGAGGTTACACCGGCTCTTAATGTAACATAATTTCACATTTGCACAGCATTTTCTTGAGCTTAAATTAGCCAGTGATCTTGTACATTTAATCAATTAAACATGTTAACTAGACCATTGCATTACCCAAATTTCATTAGTCTATAGTAATTTTTTCCTGGTGTTCAGATTTTTTTCCGCCAGTGTATATAAAAATTTCTTAGCCCTGTCTTTCCCAGTTTCCGAGAAAAAGGGACATAAATGAATTGAATTTAACATGGCGGAGATAGGGCGTACCCGGTCCCCTTAAAGAACTTTTATCTCGACTACGGGTAATCGAGGGCAAATAACTCTTGCGTCAAAAATATATCATAAGATTTTCTTTTGATTGGTTATTACTTACTATTTGATTGGTTACTCTCTTTTCACTTCTTTCATTTTAACAATATTCGTGTGCTTCCCTGGTAAGCAGTTTAATTTCCAACTTTTACAAATTTTTATTTAAAAAACAGCTTTTTCTTACATAATGCGGGAATGTTCTATTTAATTCAATACGATTGGGTTAATTTTCTCTCTTAAATCCATCTGTTTATTTCGAACTCTTAAGTTTCTACTCACTTTTATCTGAAATAATAAAACTATTTTTTATAACTCTAATCCTTTAAAAGAATTAACATGAACAGTGATAATTAATAATCAAAAGATGGTTTTGAAACAAACTAATTGTTTTCTGTTTCCACAACGAAATACAAACTGATTAATTTAAGAAAGTATTTCAATTTTTTTAGTCATTATATATTTCTCTTTAGCAGAAATTAAGAGGCACGAGACATTGTTAATTAATATTAAGGTAGCAAAAAGATTTTCAATTTGCTTTGTCGGTTACAATAATTTATAATTTACTTTTTTGAGCCTTCTGATTATTTTCTTGTAAAAAATTCAGTGTAATTAAGACTTCAGTTAAAAAGACAAAGCGCAAAAGAATTTAGAAAGAGGAAAATTAGTTTTTGTTGCATTTAAGTTTTTTAGAATTGCTTTATTTAAAGATACATATTTTGCTTGCAAAGCATATGCTCACAGGTAAAATTTTCTAAAAATAGCACGTAACATAGCTTAAATAATCGCATTATTGAGGAAAAAAAAACAAATAACTTTAATAATGCAAAAAATAGTATTGAAAATTAAGAAAAACCACACAATTTATGTGAATCTGTAGAGGCAGAGAAAATACCTCCCTAAAACACAAAACTTAAAACTAAGTATTAGCTATGCATATACCGCTATAATAACGATTATTATTATTATTATTATTTTCTCTGGTGATTATAATTGTAGGGAAAACAGAAAATTACACAGAATAAAAAAATATGTAATAATTCCGTGAAATGTATGCATAAAATGTTTTAGATATATATAATTCCTTATGAAATGAAGAACACTTGAAAATGCAAATTAAAAAAAGTTTTACAGTCATAAATTAATTAGCTGCGTGGCCCGGCGTTGCACGGGCTACTTCTGTATAAATGTACTATTCAACACAATACCCAATATAAAAATACCACGCACTTTTATTATGTGTTTAGATAAGTACCCATGTTGTACTAAACCATGACAAATCAAATTATTTATTTAGATTAGTAACTATATGCAACTATTAAAAAAAAGCTAGACGCATTTGAATTCAACGTATGTATGTGCTACGTAAGGAAAAAAAAACGTTAAAAGAATGATTAAAAACTACCCAATATAAAAATACTATGCAATTAAATTATGTGTTTAGTACCAATGATACAAAATAGTAAAAACGTTACAAAATGTGACGAATCACATTTTTTACTTAGATTAGTAACTATCTTAAATCATTAAAAAAAGAAGGTTTGACTCATTTGAAACCTACCTATTACATAAGAATTAAAAAAAAGTCAAAAGAATAAGAAAACAATACCCTATATAAATATACTATGGTTTTAAATTATGTACTTAGTTAAATGCCTGAGGCATACTATAATAATAAAGTTACAAAGAACAAGTTAGTACAAATGAAGAACAAATACTAACAATGAAGAAATAAGGAAAACAAAATTTAATAGAAAAATCCTACAAAACAAATTATACACCTGAATATCAAAGAAAAACACGAAAATCATTTCGTGATCTGAGCCATGTGGCAAGAGGCAAGACTCTCGAGGCTAGAGCAATTATCAACCAGCGTTCTCTACACTGTTGCTAAAAAAATAACTTTAACGAACGACATCTCTCGAGAAGAGTGGAAACTAATCCACATTAAAAGGCAAGAGCAACTGCTTGATTGTCAACCATTGAATGTAGAGGGCGCCTCCACAGTTGCAAAAGCTTAGCAATACTCTTTACGAGCACCATCTCTCGAAAAGAGTTGAAACTAATTCTTTTCGTAGAGTTTATTTTTTTTTTGCATTATTATTTTTAGTTATAACAATAAATCCTATAGCCTGAAGCCTTCCTGGTTAAATGTACTATTCAACGCAAAAAGAATTTTCAAATCGAACCAGTAGTTCCTGAGATTAGCGCGTTTAAGCAAACAAACAAACAAACAAACACACTCTAGAACTTTACATTATTAGTATAGATTAAAATGTCATTCAAAAACTAGATAAACGTGTAAAAAAACCTTGTGTATGTGTTTTTCCCTGAAAACCCCTAAAAATTAACACATTCTTTCTTTTTTCAATCTCTTTTATTAGTTTTGACGTCGTTAAGTTAGAGAAGTTAAAGAACATTCTTGGAAATTTTTATCCTATTTTTTTCCGTGGAAGATTTGATATTTTGATTGCTGAATACCGAATGCCGTTTTTTTACTTAGTGCGCCAGAATACCTCACAAGGCTTCCATTAAACTTACTTTGATCTCTTTACAAACTTGTACACTCACTTTATGTTACATAGTATACAATACATCTAGCGCGTTTAAGCAAACAAACAAACAAACAAACACACTCTAGAACTTTACATTATTAGTATAGATTAAAATGTCATTCAAAAACTAGATAAACGTGTAAAAAAACCTTGTGTATGTGTTTTTCCCTGAAAACCCCTAAAAATTAACACATTCTTTCTTTTTTCAATCTCTTTTATTAGTTTTGACGTCGTTAAGTTAGAGAAGTTAAAGAACATTCTTGGAAATTTTTATCCTAATTTTTTCCGTGGAAGATTTGATATTTTGCTTGCTGAATACCGAATGCCGTTTTTTTACTTAGTGCGCCAGAATACCTCACAAGGCTTCCATTAAACTTACTTTGATCTCTTTACAAACTTGTACACTCACTTTATGTTACATAGTAAACAATACATCCCTTAATTATTTATTTAATTAAGTAGGATCACACACATAGTTGGTGGGATGGACACATTGGTGGATAGAAATATCTCTATTACCATACTTCTGTTGATATTTGAAACACGACTTCTTGATGTGACTAGGCGACATAAAGAAAACATTCTTAGAGCTTTTCATGTTTCCAAACAATTGTGAATGCGTCCTCATTGCTTGAAGATGACCCTGAAAACAAATTTCTGAGCAGTGACAAATTGCTATTTATTTTCTATTTCGGCCACACTAGTCCTTTTTCTAGATTGGACTCGAAGTCCCGGTGCTCTACCACCTGGGATGTCCACCTATCCCTGCTTCTTCGGGTGGTGGCGTCTGAGTCCAGTACGCACACACACAGATATCTATCGCAATTCATCATTGTGAAAAATGTAATTTGAATTCAAGGTGTCAACATTCAAACTCACGCAGTCAACACATGTCTATAAACACCTTTCGCAATTTTTTTTTTTTTTTTTTTGGGGGGGGGGAATATAATTTCAATTCAAGATGTCAAAATTCGTATTATTTTTTTTTTCTAGCTAGGAAACCATACGATAGTATAATAATGAAAAACACATCTTAATCCAATTATGCCCAGTAGCCTTCGGTTGTAATACACTAGGTGGCCAAAAGTATCCGGACACTTTCAAAAATTCACATTTTTACATATAGCTGGAGAAATAAGTGATCAATTGTTCTTTAACTTTAGTCATACAAAATATAGGCTTCACCGAACATTTCCAAGTTGAAATTAAATTACCCTTGCATTTGGGGGACGATAAGAAGGTGGGTCGAAAGAATAACCGCTTTTTGACCATAACTCTTTGAAAATAGCTCGGAATAAGCTATGCATTTCAGTAATTAATTAGCATACTATGTTCAATTACTATACAAATTCAAATGAACGCACCACTCTTACTTCCGAAGATATGAAACATTTTTAAAAAAACGGCAATTTTATTTGAAGGGTTTTTGCTCATAACACGCAGAGTTTTTGATCAAACCTTATCAAAACTTCAGGAAAGATGACAAAATACAAGAGAAAGAACATACTAAAACGGTTTTTAAAAATATTAAAAATCCGATGAGATATGAACATTAAAAGGAAAAAAAAATTCACGGCGCATGCGCGAACGACAGAAATTTATAACTACAAAAATATTGTAGCCTGGTATATACTGCATCTTATAAAAAAAGTTCCAGTTGAATATCATGAAAATTGAAAAAGATATCAGCGATCTAGTGAGCTGTATTTCATTTATTCGCAGACAATACATACATAGTGAGGGTCTGTCCACAAAGAGCTATTTTTAAAATAAAGGTTATTTCGTCATCGTTCAAAACCAACGTTTCAGGGGGTCTCCGGATACTTTTGGCCACCTACTTATAAGGTCTTTTTGGCCGAATGGGCGAAATGTGACTTCTATGCTAAATATAAATTTTTAAACAGTATACAATTTAACATTGAAAAATATGCTCGATTGCCCCCACACTATTTTTGAACAACCCCTCTCCATTTATGAATTGACTGCAAATGAATGAATTACAGCTCACTAGATCGCTGATATCTTTTTCAATTTTTACGATATTCAACTGGAACTTTTTTTATAAGATGCAGTATACACCAGGCTACAATATTTTTGTAGTTATAAATTTCTATCTTTCGCGCATGCGCCGTGCAAAATTATTTCCTTTTAACGTTCATATCTCATCGGATTTTTAATATTTTTAAAAACCGTTTTAGTATGTTCTTTCTCTTGTATTTTGTCATCTTTCCTGAAGTTTTGATAAGGTTTGATTAAAAACTCAGCGTGTTATGAGCAAAAACCCTTCAAATAAAATTGCCGTTTTTTAAAAAATGTTTCATATCTTCGGAAGTAAGAGTGGTACGTTCATTTGAATTTGTACAGTAATTATACATAGTATGCTAATTAATTACTGAAATGCATAGCTTATTCCGAGCTATTTTCAAAGCGTTATGGTCAAAAAGCGGTTTTTCTTTCGACCCCCCTTCTTATCGTCCCCCAAATGCAAGGGTAATTTAATTTCAACTTGGAAATGTTCGGTGAAGAATATATTTTGTATGACTAAAGTTAAAGAACAATTGATCACTTATTTCTCGAGTTATATCTAAAAATGTAAATTTTTGAAAGTGTCCGGATACTTTTGGCCACCTAGTGTACCACATAAAACACAACGTCTAAAATATAATGGCGGAAAGCACAATATAAAAGTTGCTTCCCTAGTTTTTTTCCCAAGTGCATTTTTAGTACCGGCACTGCATGTCGTATCGAAACACATACCACGTACAAGCTCAGTAAGTTCCCATTTACCTAACTGGTTATCGTACAGCAGCATTTGCCGTAGCAATTTCAGTGCCTGACTAACTTACTAGAACCCAGAAGTAAATCATCAATGCTTGTGGTTCTGATACTAATACTGGTATGAAACCCGCCGATCGTCCTTCATTTTCCCAATGTATTTTGCATAAGTGTTTCGATCCAGTAAATTATCAAAGGAGGTCATAGATTTAAATGCCTTTTGTAAGTTAACGGCCGATTCAGTACGAAAAGTTTGCTTTTACCGTTTTATGGATGTTGTCAAATTCTCCCCATTTTGACCCATACTTTGTACTGTAGCAACTATTATCAAAGTGGCTTTCTGTCACTCATATTGGGTCCTGTCTAAAGTGGATGCTAGGTGTTTTAGCCGAATAAACGTATACACCTCAAACAACCGAAAAGAAAACAGAAACCACAGCTCGAGCTTACAGCTGCACTTTCTATCCAAACTCAGGTGAGAAATGATGCATATTTGGAGCGAAGGGGGGGGGGGCGTTACAACTCACTTTGAGCTATTATTTTATTGACTAATTACTTAGTAGAATAAACTAGCATTTTAAATTATTCCATTTTATATGAAGAGCAATATTATTTCGGGTAATTTCGGGTTACTCCAAGTCTTGAAATGGCTAATTTTCAACAGAATTCGATCGCTTTGAGCGACCTCTAAATATTATTCAATTGAGCTAAAATTTTATATACATCACATTCATGAATAGTGTAAAAAATTGCGGGGTAAGACCAAAGAAATTCAAAAAAAAAAAAAAATTTTTGAAGTCATAGGGGAACCGAATTGCGACGACTCAAGGGAATTATGTTGTGACCAAGGAGGTTAAAGAGGAGAAGCTAAATCTTTGCTATCTAAAAGTGACAGCGAATTCTCACCGTCCGCCAGAGGACGCTCTACACAATCCCTCCCGCTCTCCTAGAGGAATCAATGTAAATGATACTGAATCTGTCATCTTTTTAAATGCTGCTATGGGAAAGAAAATATTTTTCTTCAACTGAATTTTAGTGTAAATCTTCGACGGACATTATGAATTAAATATGATTTTCATCCCAGGTAAATAGGTGCCGTATTCTTTGAGAAATAGGTTTAATCGATTGCACTTACTAATTTGCCCAATCTGACAGAATCTGTCATTTTTTACAGAGTGATATTGGTAATAATTTTTTTTTTCGACTGGAATTTAGTGTAAACCATTGATTAACATTATGAACTAAATATAATTTTGATCTAACCGAAATTTTTGCCGTATTTTTTAACCGACTTCAACAAAGTAGGAGGTTATACAATTCGTCGGAGAATTTTTTTTTGTACGTTATAAGATTACTCGAAGATGCCTGGACCGATTTCAAAAATTATTTTTTTGTTAGAAAGGTCTTTCTTTCCGATTGGTCCCATCCTCTCGTGGTCCGGGTTCGATAACGGGAACCTGCAGAAATCTTTCGAAAAAGAAATTGGGGTCACAGTAATCGTAATAATGACCATTTTGAACTCCAGGCTTCTCTGGATTGCATAATGAAATTCATTTCTATGGTTTTTTTTGAAAATTTTAAACCGTGTATATATCTATGTCCTGCTTTTTTCTCCTGAACTCCAACGAACTGAAAGTCGTAGCAGGTACTGATTAATTCGTAATATTTCAGGTTTTATTAGTCTTAATTTACATAAGGTTTGATAAAGGAATTCTGAAGAAAGTGAGGAAAATCTCCAAATTTTTGCTCAAATTTAAAGCGATTTGTCCTAAATGATTAAATATGAAATCCATTGTTACAAAACGTGATTAATATGAAACAGTTATTATAATGATAATGAAAATTTTGAATGAAGGCTTAACTGAAGCAAACATGAAACTCATTAGCGGCCCACGTACGTAATACGCCGTAAAATTTTATGAACCGCAAGAATCTAGTGTTGTTTTGAAATATAAATTAGTTGAAAAGCCATTAATATTTAGCCTTTAATTAAACTAGTACACAAATAAATACCAGAGCATAACAAGGATTATTTTTTAGTGTCAATCGTTTAAAATTTTAGACACGTTGATGCTTTCTTTCTTTTTTTTCCGAACATATTTTATTTTATGAAGCATTTACTTAAGCAAATTAGGTGAAGTTTTATAATGGAAACATTACCTTATTTCATATGTACATTTACACTAAAAAGAATAAAATAAAAATATTTTTGAAAAAAAAAATTGAACCGACTTCGGAACTTCACTCGGCAAGTGCTCTAAAAAGTAAAAAATAATTTTATTCTTTGAACACCATCGACACTACGTTTAAACATAAGTTTTGAAGTCGGTGCAAAAACTATAGGTGAAATGATGTTTAACTACATTTTGCCAACATTTTTCAGAGAAACCATTGAAAATTAAGAGCTGAATATTTGTACCATTACATAAATATGTGGTTGTCAATGCAGTGTATGCGGATGCGATTAAAGAACCTGGATTCATTGCAATTTATATATATAGTTAAATTATAGTTTCGTATGATTCTATATAGTGTTTTTGCGCCGACTTCAAAACTTATGTTTAAACGTAGTGTCGATGGTGTTCAAAGAATAAAATTATTTTTTACTTTTTAGAGCACTTGCCGAGTGAAGTTCCGAAGTCGGTTCATTTTTTTTTTTTCAAAAATATTGTTTTAAGAAAAATGTTTAATCAGCTGCATTTTAAAATTTCGGTGGAATCAAAATCATATGTAGTTCATAATGTTAATCGATGGTTTACACTAAATTCTATTTAAAAAAAAATATTATTACCAATAGCAGACTAAAAAATGACAGATTCTGTAAGATTTGGCAAATTGGTAAGTGCATTCGATTAAACCTATTTCTCAAAGAATACGGCCCCTATTTCCCTGGGATGATAATCATATTTAATTCATAATGTTCGTCGAAGATTTACACCAAAACCCAGTTGAAAAAAACAAGATTTTCTTTCCCATAGCAGCATTTAAAAAGATGACAGATTCAGTATCATTTACATTGATTCCTCTATGAAAGCGGGAGGGATTGCGTAGAGCGTCCTCTGGTGGGCGATGAGAATTCGCTGCCACTTTTTAACTAGCGCACCCGTAGGACATTTGTCTCCTTCTTTCTACTTCGTGGTTGTGACACATTTGTGTCTACCGACTTTGCTTCGACGTTGCTGCAAACTTATTTGGGACTGATCACTTTGTAAAATATGATGACGTCACTACAACCTCATTTAGTGACGTCGTCATGGACCGGCTATTGTAAGTTGCTGCATCTTGCTGATGAATGTACAGTAGGTCATACATTAGGCTGTAACCTACAGACGGCTTTCACATAAATGTTCTCACATCTAGTCACTGTGCTATTAAGGGCCCTCACACGCTCTGGAAAATCCTAAGGCTTTCCTTTAGGAAAACCTTAAAGGAATTCTTTGAGGAAAACCTCAAAAGAGGGGACTACGGATATCCACTCTAGTATCTCAACAGAATTCTCCATACGCACATAGAGAACCCTCAAGGCCAGGTTCCTCAAGGAACTCCTTCGGGTTTTCCGTTGTGTGTGGATGGGCTTTTAGAGTGATACGTCAAGACGTTTCCAAGAATTTAAACTGGTAGGAAATTAATTGATAAATGCAGGATATGTTTTTTCTAAAATGCCAATACATTAAACTAAAATAATATTGTCTTATTTTGCAAATAATTATCTAGTCTATAGACCTTCACTAACATTTTTCCGATGAAAAAAAAATATTTTTTTCCTTAATAACTTCTTTCGGAAATTTATAATAATGCAGTCACAGCGCGACACCTAGATTTTCATATTTTCAAAAACTAAATTTTTCTTTGATCTTAGAAGTAGGAAAAAAGTAGAGGAACTTTCACCCAAACACCCTGCTGAGATTTTTATTAATAGCTGTCCCTGACATGAGTCAGAGATATTTTAATTAGGAAAGTTTCCAGTGTTTGATGAAAAAAATAGGTTTCGGCTTCGATAGAGTTGTTAATTATGCAAGTCATTATTTCTGTCCGGTGCAGCGTATATATCAAAGTGATTTTTTTTTTAATCTTCATAAACAAGAAAGGGAAAATGTTTAGTTTTAAGAGAGGAAAATCTTTTAATTTCTAACGAACGTCTCTTCAAAGTAATATTAATCACTTCTTGTTACTCTAATTGAAAAGTTTTGAAGAATAATAATTACAAAAATCAGGAGTGGTATCAAAATAAATAATCCAAAAGAAAAGCAGTACATCTATTATTTTAGAGTAATGATACTTTTTCCGAATTCCAACTTTTTCTTAATCAACGAAGCACAAATTTTGTTCATGCAATATGCTTATTCGTGTACAATAGAAACTATAATGAAAATCTATGAAAAACTGCATGGGATTAAGGATTTTGCAACGTAGATCAGTAAATCCTTAAGTTTTTTCCAGCTGCATTCGTATTGGAGAAAAAAGAAAAGTATGCAGAATTATACAAAAATCAGCCGAAATAATAAATTTATTCTACGATGACTTTATATTATCAAATTTAATGTAATCAGACCAGCACCTGTTACTGAAAGCATGAACTAACACAAAATATTAGATTAGTATAAAGTATCTAATAATATGACTTCGAAGCTGTTAGATCTTAAAATGACGACTTTCAACCAAAATAGAACGTGTCACTAAATCTTTCCAAGAAGTCCAAAAAAAATGGCTTATGGGATTTCTTGGAAATTTAACTAAACGTTGTTTTCCTTATAGAATTATGTAATAAATTTCGCCTCTAGGTGTCATCTTGTCTTCTTTGTTTCGTTAAGCTTTACTGTCTGATCTTCTCTGGTAAAACCTTCTGCGCATTTACGCATGCGCCAGGTCTCCTCTCATCTTACCAAAGTAGGGGTGTTAGGTAAGATAATAATAAGGGGAAGAATAATAAAAAGCATTTTGAACCGTATCAAACAACGTGGACCGATGTTAATTTCAAATACATAGTTTAGTTGAATGTGTCAAAAACATATAGCAAATGCAAGTTTTAAATTGAAAACTTCGGAAAATTATCCCCACAACCCATCTACCCTTTTTTAAGTGGAACTGTTCGCGAGTTCCAGGCGATGTTTTCATGGACAGACAGTAATTTTTAATACTTTATTCTTTTTCACCGTATTACTTTCCTCGGATGACTTTTCAACCTATAGCTCACACTTTTTTGCAAGTGGGTTTCTTGTAGCCGCAAACACGTTTTGGCAGCAATCTGTAGGGCAATTCCATGCAAATGTGGAAAAGCGTTGGAAAAATCAAATTACAGCAATGCGTCTGTTTTGCATATTTTTTGGTTTAAAAATGTTAGAAGTTTATTATTTATACTAATCTTTTGTCAAGAATGTAGTATTTTTAGTTTTGGCAGCACTTTAAAGTTGAAAAAAGAATATTTAACTTTTGGCAAAGCAAATGGTCAATCTTTCAACGTTGGTAAGTTTCAATTTTTTTCTTTAGATGACTGTTTTAAAGAAAGAATATTGATTATTACAATTTAATTCAATATTGTAAATTGCTAAAACGAGTGTTTTCGCGTAAATTAAGTGATTTATGTAAACTTCAAATATGCACTGTTTTATGTAACGTAAGTTACCAAAAACATGTTAAAGTTCATGAGGTGCATAAAGAAAGGGCAATGTAATGTTAACAATGTTATATTTTCTATCTTATAAGTGTGTGTTAAGCAAATAGTTAAAGTTTTTTTTAAAAAAAATTGTTTATTTAATTTTTTGTGCTACAATCAAAACGTGCAACGTAAGTTACCGACATATGCAGGTAGCGTAAGTTACCTAAGTAGAACTTAAATACTTATGTTTATAAAGAAAGTAAATTGTGAAATAAACCTATGTGGTTAGTAGGAGCAATTTATTCAAGAATTCTTTTACATTTGTTCTGTATTTACTTAATTTAAATTAGTCATATTTCTTAAAATGTCTCTATTTGTTAATATGATTACAATACACCTCTATTATGAATTATATATTTCTTTTTGGCTTTTAAGATATTAATTCTCTAAAAAATATCACGCCATTCAGCATATTTAGGAGTAATGTACTATAAACTATTAAAAAATGACTTCTGCTATGTTTTAAAGTTATCAAATATGTTTTGGAAAAAACAACACAAAAATATTTTATCTCTTACAGTTGAAATATATTTTATTCTGCTTTAAAATGCCACTGAACTCTGCAGAAAAGATGCGTTGTAAAGGAGTATGAGAGAAGTCATGTGGATATTACAGATTTGTAAATAAAAGTCACTCTTGATGGTATTGAAATATGTTAGAAAAAGCAAAATTTATCAAAAATACTTTCTGAAGGTCCGCACATTGACAATGACCATTAAGGAACTAGAAATTAACAAACTGTGGATTTTCGTTTAGTTAAGTATTTTAAGGAACAAGAAGAAAAAACAGAGATAAAAGCTGGTGAATGGTGTGTGGTGAAGTACGAAAATACATTGTATCCCCGAGTTGTGACGGTTATTGAAGAAAACGAGTTTAAAATATAAGTAATGGCTACTGTTGGAACTAATTAGAAATGGCCAGAAACGACAGATGAAATTTATTATAAGAAAGAAAACATGATTCGAAAAATTGAATTACCTGAACTTGTTAATAACAGCGGCTAGTATAGATTTAAGACTTATGTTATGTAACATTTTTGATTGGTCTTTGAGTTTGGTATTAAATTTCAGTAAATTTAATTCATAATTGTTAATCTTCAATATTTTGATGTAAACTAAGCTGTAATTTTGATTCATTAACTTTTGTAATAAAGATATGATTGTAAGTAAAATTTTGTAATGTAAGTTACTGCAACGTAAGTTGCCCAGTTAAAAATACCCACAATTTTCACTTTTTTAAATAAATTTTTAAATTCATGAAAATATATTCCTAAATATTATAATGAACTGATAAATTATGCTTCAAACAAGAAAACAGCTGTAATAGAGCAGAAATTTGCCTCAGAACCAATTTTCATATTATGTCATTCCCTTTTTGTGTAACGCAAGTTACTGCCTTATCTTTGACTGCTAAATTTTATAAAATTTAAATGCATCGAATATTTTTGCATTTTAATTTTGCTTTCGACTGTCATTTTCATAGAATGCTTTCATACAAGGTTTGTATAACAAAATTTGTCTGTACTGAGGTGCTAAATTCAAAAGAGTTGGTCGAAATGTAACGTAAGTTACCGTGGAATTGCCCTGTAATTTTATGCTATAAAACGTTGTATACCCTTAATTTACACTTCAAGCTCACTTCAATTTACACTTCAATTCATTACAACATTATGTAGTTAGTAATAACTTCACGTTATGTATCGCGCTTCATTGCTTTACGATAGGAGTACAGCAACAATTTTCGGTACATAACTTAAATTAGTTTTTAATAAAATAAATGACTTCCCGGGACAAAAGAGGATCCGTTGTACATAATATGATGCTCGTAGTATGTAACATAAACATGATCTGGCTTTGGTATCATATAGTTTAACCTAACAAAAGATTATTTTTAAAACTCATTACTTGCATCATTGCAACATGTAAACCAATTTGATTTGAATTAAAAAACCATAATTATTAATTTAAAAGCGCAGTTCGATTTAGGTGCGTTTCAGAGGAACATACATATATATAGTTTGTGTGCAATTTAAGTGCAGGAATCTGCCTTACAAATACTTTCCAAATCATTACTATTCATACATATAAAAATGGATGTATGTACATTTGTATACATGTATGTATATTTGTAAGTTTATTCCTCATACAAATCCCCAGTTTTCGTTGGATGTTCATCAAACTTGGCACATAGGTTGCTTGATGCACTAGAACTCACATAGGCGGAGTTTTAAAATTTAAAAAAATCCAAAAAGCTCAAAATTCAAATTTTTTTGTGTCAAAATGGTCATTTTCTTTCAATTTTGAATGTATAGAGTAATAAAGATAAGCATTTAAGCATACAAATTGATAAAATTTAATACATTTAAATATAAGTATTTTCCAACAAAAATTTCAATTAACTATGAATTATCAATTCAAAGCTCACCTATTTCATTTTAGCATGAAATAAATTAAAAACAATTAGAATTCATGTTCTAATAACCTTGAAACATTGGAACACATATTGTATGATGCAAAAAAAAAAAAAAAACGAGAATTCAAATAATTTTTTAGAGCTCTATTATATTAATAAGCACCCCGGGCAACGCCAGGTAATCAGATAGTAAGTAATAAATTTCAATTCCCGAAAAAAAAGTGCAGCAAAAACAACATTGTTTTTAACATGTTACTTTATGATTCTCATCTTCAGTGTTAAAATTAATTTCACGTACAATTCAGATAATTTCCTAATAAAATGAACACAAGATTTGAATTTTTTTTATTTATTTTTCATCATTTTTACTTAAGATTTCCCTTCATAGTTGTTTGTCTCTTAAATCCATTTCTAACATATTTTTTTAACGATAAATGTCAATACGTTGAGAACATTACCTTTAAACAAATACCGGAATTAAAAAGCAAAAGGAAGCAACGCGTTTTAAAACATGCTCTCAAAATTAATTTTATGTCGAAATTTACTAAAGATATTTTTTCCTCTTTTTTACACTTAATCATATTTTGACTGAAGAACAAAAAGTTAATGAGAGAAAAAGATCTTCTTTAGCTGAAATATAAAAATATTTTCTCATTCTCTAATAAAATTATAGGGATCAGCTGTTTTTGCAAAATTAGCTTTGAGAACATATTACTACATTGTCTTGGTCGCTGAAGTACTTTAATGCTACAAAAAAAATGAAATATGAAAGAATAAATTGCGGCGGAAAATATTTATTTAAGGGGCTTAATAAAATAAAAGTATAAGAGCATTATCTTTTTTTTTTTAAGTCATACGCTCCATTAAGTAAATTATTTTTTGACGTAAGTGCAAGCTTGAAATAAGTACATACTTGTGTGTGAGGAGCATATTGGAGCCAATCTTTTGAAAAGTGCCAATTTGAAGTTGGAGTTTCCTAATTAAAAACATTTTTTGCAGAAAAAAATTAATTTTGGATTTTAAGTCTAAATTGGGTCTAAATGCAAGAAAATAAAAGGGGGAGGTCAAGGAAGTTATTTACCCCCTATTTCGATTACTCACTTTTAAGCCGTTACAGATCTGATGAGTGTTACAGATCTGATGTTAATATGAGCTACATATCGGACATTATGCTTTCAGTCTTCATTTACATCTCTAAAAATGATATCATTTTCTTGCATTTTTAACATAGAATTAAGATAATTATATTAAAATATATATATATATTAGCTAAAAAATCAAATTTTATTATAAAAAAGAATGTCTTGGAAATAAAAATGAGGATAAGGTTTTTAGATAAAATAAATTATGAGATTACCAAATCCAAGCTAATAAAACATTTGTTTTGTTTTGAAACAACACACAACTTCTACCTTTTCAACACACAACTCTGCTGCTTGCTTTTCTTTAATTAGGTGCAGGAAATTTAATTTCTTGATCAGAAATTCAAATTTAGCATGCTAGTCATTATCTAGTTGTTTAGCGAAGTTATGAGAAATTGAAGCACCAAAAAAATAAATAAATAAAATAATAATAATTAATTAACTTAATTTCGGCAGTGTCAATTTTTCTTATGTTACTAACTTCTATTACTTCTATTGTCAGGTTATACAAACCACAAATGAAGCAATTGTACTAAAACTCATTGCTTTTCATTTTTTAAGAACAAAAATATTCAAGATATATGGCTAAAACCTATGTTTTTTGCTTTTTAATAATTCTGAAACGTAAGAGTTAGTTCGGTAACATATTCGCTGTTTTTCAATGTTACCGTTCTGACTGTTACCGATCTGACAAACCGACAAAGATTATTTTTTATTTCCGAGTCGATCGCGCTAAACCAAAATAACACGTGATTTTTTTCACTTGTACTAAAGGACTATACTTATATATAAAATAACTTTTAAAATAATAAAAACTGCGCATTTTAGCGCGTGTTACCGATCTGATGACTTAAATGACACACATTTTATAAAATCACTTTAAAAAATCTTACCTGCAATTTTAGATGCAGAAATGCAAATTTTTAATTATGATGCGATAAAACATCACACCAAGTACTCAGTATCACTTGGTATCGGTGCAGGAAATGATTTTGGGAGCCTAAATATAGATCGGAAGTTATTGTTACCGCTCTGACGCGGAACTGAGGGACACGCTTATTTTGCATCGGCTAGAAAATCAGAAATCGATTAAAACAAAAATGAAGTAAAATATCAACAAAGGGGTAAAAATAGAATTGTTTTTTGTGCAAGTGCGTTTTTTTGGGGGGGGGGGAGTTAGAAAGTGCGCATGACCTGTTTGCATGCTAAGCTTTGCTTCTGGGGACACGTTACCGATCTGATTTTTGACATATAAAAGAAATATTTTCTGAAGATTTTTTTTTCCTGGTGTTATTAGATGAAATGAAAGCAGAACCTTACCTTCTTTCTGGGGAAAATTATTTTTTTAACTAGTTATTGAAATACTAGTGAAAATTCTCTTTGGACTCAAATTGGCACTTTTCTAAATATTAGCTCATTGGTGCATGTGTGTTTTAAATTTAGCACTTGGCTTTAACGTTAGTTTTGACTGCTTAAGAAAGTCGATAGTTTAAAGCTTTGAATCTTTAACAATCAAAATACATTTCGATACAATTATGTGATTAAAAATATAAACTCAATGAGTGACCGCGCATTTTGCAGTCAGTTCCAACTTGGGCTGCGTAATTCTGTTCAGAATGAAAAAAATATTCGTGTTGCGAACGTTATTGTGCATCATTTTTTAACCCCTGACGCAACAAGGAAGGGAGTTATAAGTTCGAGACGTATCGGTGTATTTGTGTATGACACCGTACAGCCTTAACTGATTTAGGTCCCATTCTCCATATTTGTTTCTTTAGAAAAAATATATGGGCAGAAATGGTTAATTTCAGGCTTTTTTCCCATATTAAATAGTTAAGTATAACCCATTGTTGAAGAAACTAATTGCCATAGCACAGTAATGAAAATTTTGAATGAATTCTTCTCTGTAGCAAACATGAACTTCATTACTATCATTGCTCTTTGGTGTTTTTATCTTCATCAAACACTAATAAGACATAACGGGGCCACGTTCACGGTATTTTTATGACGAGTATCTTGTGTTGTTTTGAAATATAAATTAGTTGAGAGGATGTTAATATTTAAATGGTGCTGATTACATTAGCACAATCAAAAAATGAAGTTAAATTAAAGGAAATTTATAAGCGTAACATTCCCCGCATTGCGATAAGCTATGCGTATCATGTCTTCGTTTGTCATGAATCTCATAGCGTTTTTTCGAAGATACGCTTCTCGTTTCAGCTGCAGAAGATTCATTTTAACAGGAAGCTCCATTTATCTAACAAAAAAAATTTCAATAAATGTTATTTTTTATATAATATCATTTTTCACACCCCGCATCTCCCTCCATTTTTATTCACTGAAACTCATTTTAAAAAATGATTTAATTTTAGTGTAAGTAACTACGTTTTTTCAGAAAACACACAAATTTAAAAGATTAATTAAAAAAAGAAGAAAATCTCAAAAACAAATCATTTAGAAAAACTAAGAACATATTACAAGATATAAAATAATACAAAACGTACATAAACTATATTGTTACACGCATCTGATAGTCATTTTTAATGTTACCCGCATACTTTCAGAAGATAAAAAACTGAAAGACTTACATAGACGGCTAATTGCTTTTGTTAAATGACTTATCTAAGCCTGCATGAGACAAATTAATCTTTTCTTTACTAAAGATATACTTGTTCTCGGGGTGAGAAAAGTGCCTATTTGTTACAAAAGACGCTTTTCTTAATCGCTGATGCTAAAGATGATAATGCGAGATAATCCTTCGGAATTCCCTTGTTTCTGTGTCTTCATCGAAAAGGGTATTACGCATACAGCTGATACGTACCAATAAGAAACTCATTGAAGAAAAGTCTCATGCTTCATCAAATTAAGGAAAATCTCCTTAATAAAGGTTTGAGATGACGCTAGCTTCCATATATTATTTTTAATGTATTATTTGCTAGTTTTCCTTATACAAATATTGTATAGTAAAAGCAGCTTCTAGGTAGATTTTTTTTAACGCTAGGAAAAATGATTTATTTTTCACTGAAGACATTTCTTATATCTGTAGATAATACCGTAAAACATATTAGTTAAGTAAAAAAAATTTAAACTAGACTTTTGACATTGAGTTAACATTGTCGATAACTTAAAGAAATAAAATAATAAGATGAACAGTGGCAAGAGAAGAGAAAACTTGAATGAGCACACAAAAAATTACGAAACAGAAGAGAAGAAATGCAATGCAAAAATATAATAAAACGCATTTTTTTCCAGAAAAACGATAGTAATAATAACGTCGTCTCTCGATCAAAAACCCTTGTTAAACGTTACAAGAATGCCTGTTTCTACTATCTACTTATATTAAAAACTGAGTATCTTTCTCACTATCTTTCTTTCTAACTATCTTTCTTTCTAACTATCTTTCTATCTTTCTATGTCACGCTTCTTTCTCCTGAACGCCAATGAACTGAAAGTCGAACCAGGTACCAATAGATAGGTAATTTTTCAAGCTTCTTTAGTTTCAATTGATATAATTATACGATTTTAATTAGCGAAGATATCAATTAATAAGTAGTCAAATTTAAAGCGATTAAGCCTAATAAATGATTAAATATGAAATCCATTCTTGCAAACCGTCGTTGCTATGAAACGGTGATAACAATGATAATGAGAATTTTGAATGAAGGCTTAACTAAATCAAACACGAAACTCATAAGCGGACCACTTACGTAGAATTTTTATCGCTAGCTACTGGTAATATTTTGAAACATTTATTTGTTGAAGAGCCATCTACTTATATTAAAAACTGAGTATCTATGTCTGCTTTTTTTCTTTGAGCGACCTGAACTTACTGAAACTTTCCTCACCATCTTGAAGGCGTGAAGCATCTCAATAATTCGAATGATTTTTTTATATAGGAAAAAAGTAAAGGCGTGAAGCGCCTGTAAGCGAGCCGCCTTGGCGGGGAGTAGTTTCTTTAAATTTTTTTCTCACTACTTTCAGGGCACGAAGTGCCCGTGCAACGCCGGGCCACGTGCGTGGTATGTCTTGAAATCGAATGAACATTAAATTATATCAAATAATATAATTTCAGAATGAGGTAAAAGTTAGAGAGGGGGGACGTTATGCATCAGCATGCCGCAGGAAGCTAATCTAGCTGCCCTGGCAGCTAGTAAATATTGAAATACGTTTAAAATAAGAGTTAATGCAAATAACGAAGCACATCTTCTCAATTTCGGGAGGAAAGGGGAATCTTCTTAAGTGATACGTCTCCATATACGTCTTAAGTATACGTCTCCAAACAGATTTCATTGAATTTACTAAGAGTGCTATTTTGTTTTCAATTGAATTCTACTGTCATACTAAAAAACCAAGCTGAGAATAGTTCAAAACGCCAGAAATTTTTTTAATTTGTTTCAGAACGCATTTATATAACAATATACAAAAAAAGTCACACATATGTCAGGGGTCACATGGGACCCCTTTTGTTACCACCCTTCTTAGTTTTCTATAATTAGAGAAATATATAACCTTTGATTTTCAGTAATTCAGCGAAAAGATTAGTGTATCATATTAAATATGGTTAACATTATAAATAACAAATTTATGGAACGTACGATACTACGTTTCTCAAAAAGACAAAATGCTGCTTCATAATTTAATGACATTAAAATCGTAGGATTGACAATATTTCTAAGAATTGTGTTCTAGCCTTTACTAACTTTTATCATCTTGCTCTTTTATTAGAAATGTTCACTTCTAAAAAAATAAGTTACATGATTTTTAACCTCTAAATATCAAATTAGGCAGGAAAACGGTTAGAATTTCACTTTTACCAATGATCAATTGATATACATGATCTCAACACATGCTAATTTACATTTAATTCCAAACCGCATTAATAATTTCGGTACATTCTAGAGCTTAAATCATCATAACTCAGGTAGTCACGTATATTAATAGGTTCATTAACAATTTTCCTCTCTGCAGAGTAGATGCAGTTACATTTATAAAGCCCAGTGCGTTGCGTGTTGTTTAATGTAAGTTAAATGTTTAGCTTGCCTTTTTAGACACTGCGTTTTGATTCAACGATGAATTATTTCAAATGCTTTATGAAAACTCGTAATTGAAGGTTTACAATAAACAAGTTGCTACTCATAAATTTCCACACACGTTAGTACACACAAATTACATAAATCTGTACCTCAGAAACCAGACTAAACGTAAGTCCATTTTTCGTCATTTTTTCGGTAGAGGGGAAAAAAACGATTGTCGAATACATCGTTTTTTCCCCTCTACTGAAAAATGACGAAAATGGACTTACGTTTGTCTGGTTCTGAGGTACAGAAAATTACGATTATAAAATTTTTGCTTTTATTTCACATAACATTTTTTATCTCAGCTTTTATGCAATTATTGCGTTTTACTTACGATTAGGATACGTATGGTACTTTCATTCATTGAATAAGTACTGTGATACAGCTTCTGTTTCTATACTCTTTTAATCGGGTCAGCGATTAGCTGAGTTTAACTTATTGAGCTCTAATACTAAGTTTTTAACTTGGCGGTGCGTTTTTTGCCTAATCAAGTGTAGTAAAAAGAAGTTCACATTTCGCATTTAAAACTTAACATTTTTATGCCCCGACGGGACTCAGAAGTCCCGCTTTTATTAATTTAGTATTATGAATCCTATATGGCTGGGACTCATGCTGAAACTTTTAAGTACCACTCCTGGTACTTCGCTGAGAGGCCGACAGATGGTACCTGCAATAGGAAAACTGTTTTTTTTTGGGGACCCTAAGGCATAGGGACCCTATTGATTTTAGAAATTTTTCTAAATAAAGGGTTAAGCTTTTTTTGTAAACGTTTTTGCCATGCATTTTATAGAGTCTATAATCAGCAAGTTAGGAAAGGACCAAAAAATGTGCTTTGTCTTTTCCGATTGAACACGATGTTTTTATTATGTGTAACGTTTGGCCATACTCACTCGAAATCAAGACATGGAACTCCAATGCTGAAGAACGGAAAGTTCTACTAAAGTTTGCTAGAAAAACCATACGATAATGTAATGAGGAAAAAAAATAATAAATCTACAGCAATGGAAAGAGCACAGCAAAACATGTTTTCTGGACACATAAATTACTTATCGTCGTATAATCGTTATCGACAAATATCAGATATTTAAATCTTGCCGAAATTTTAAGAAAAGTCACCAAATTTAGCGAGTTTTCAATCTGTAGTGGAAGACGATCTTTTACACGACTCGCAGATTTATTTTCCTGCCACTTGCAGATGGACGAAATTGCGCGCTCAATTTCTCGCCAAGTCAATTTCGTACTATACTATTATTTAACTTTCGGAAGGCTTTAAGACTGTATTTCTCGATAACATACCTAAGAGGACAAATAGTTTTTGCGCCAAAAATATTCTCGAAATGATCTTTAGATTGTAACCTTAAACAGCTTTTTTTCACTATTACACTATTTGTGTGGTTCCCTGGTTAATATTATTGCTTACCTAGGGCCGAATTCAAGTGAAACACCATTGCAATCGCTTCGAGGCGATCACAAACTGCAATCGCTACTGGAAGTCGAATTACATTAGAATCGCATCTCGTAGCTATTGTAACGTATCCAAGTTTGGAAATTTGCGATTGCATTGGTGAGTTGCGATCGTTCGTGTTTCACTTGAGTTCCTGCCTAAGTTAGCTATAATACTAAACATACGCATTAAAATTCAAACAACTAAACTCGTAATAGTTAAATATCGAATTGTCTGTGAGATTCAACTAGATATTTTGAACCTTGATTTTTACTCTTGCTAATTTTTTACTAACCTATATACTAAACCTTAGTGTTGCATTTTCCCATTGTTTTTCCTATCGTAGCGGATAAATTTAGTCACAGTCAAATGAATAAGCATTTGAATAAATAAAATCTAAATTGAATTCCAAACTAACAATGTTTGGTAAACGCCTAAAAATGCCACTTAGGTATTCCACAAAGTTACTCTAAATATTCGTTAAAAAGAAAAAAAGAAGAAAGAAAGCTCGAATTTTTGACGAATGTTGAAGAAAGATAAAAATAATATGTCTCTATAAAACTATGAGATTTCACGTAATGAATTGGATACAAGTGTTTAATAAAAGGTGGATGTATTTCTCTGAAAAATATTAAATGGAGCAATAAGAATTTATAAATACTTAAATTTAAAAGAACACAAGCATAAAATAATATTATGCAATTTCAATTGGTTTTGTTTTGATAAAAACTTACAAATTTTTTAAATAACTGTAAAATGAGACATTTATCTTATAACTAGAAACTAGCGTAGGAGTTAATTCATAAATCTAGATAGCAAATGCGTAATCCAATGTAGGATTATTTCTTGTAATTTAATTTCCGTAATGGAACTAGCAAATTTCATTCAAAGGAATACTAAGTACTTCATCTCAGAAGAATTTATTAAGAATTCAATCATTCTTAAAGAAGATTAGGATGAGAATGAAATTTACACAGTAGAAATTTAATTTCCTTCTTACTTAGTTTTTTTCAAATTAAGCAATGTCAGTGAAAGAGTTCAAAAAAAGATGTTATTTGCACTTGAATGCAAATTTTAATGTATTAAAATAATTGTTAGGTAGAATATATCGGTAAAAGCAGTTTTTTAACATAATTTGATTGATTCTGCTCAAGGCGGAAGGTAGAACAAAGTTCAAGAACCCTCGTATAGGCGTTTTGTGATAAAAATAACTCTAATGAAATATTTTCTTTTATTTTTTATAAATGTTATGACTCATATTTTTGATTTTTTTTATTATAAAAAATAACCTACAACAATATCTTTTACTTATGGTGTTTGGAGCTAGTTCATTGATGAAACTAACCAAAAAGTAAATTAATGAAAATTTGTGAGAATGTCGATTCATAAATCGATTACAATAAAAACCATATAACTATACATTCATAATATTTATTTCTATAATAATCCCATTTAACTTAGTTTTCATAAAAACGAAATCATTGTGCACTTCAGTCTTAATTATTGCATTTATAAAAATATAAAATATTCATTACTTGAACTAAATAAATGTAATAAAGTCATGCGAATATTTAGACATGAACCAATTAGAATCAAAATAATACGCTTGGATAATAATAGTCATTATTTGAACTCCATTTAAAATTTAACTCTATAAAAATTCTTTTTGGTTTATTGTTTTAACGTTTCTCTTATAAATATGATTCAAGGTTTTGTCATTCATTTATTCAAAAACTCAAAAACAAACCTTTTTCATTTAGTATACTATTATCATTCCTTTATATCGAAACGTAACACATCATTGTTGCGATAAAAAATACACTGCATACACGTGTTTCGGAGTTAATTTAACCAAATTTCAAATGCGAAAAAAAAAAGAACCTTCCAGGTATAAGCAACAGTCACATCAAAGAGAAAAAAAGGTTCAGTCTAAAAAAATCGTTCAAATTTGCTTAAAAGTCCCATTAGTAGAGACATAATTAGAAGAATTGATTGATTAATAAGTAGAACTTAAAGTCTTTCGTAACAGTAAAATAAAATTAATCAGTTTAAATTTTATTCTATACTAAGAAGTTTTTTCTATATCAGAGTTCGTTTAGATGTGAGAAATCAAAAGTTATCAGCACAATATTTCAGAACAGATCTTTTGCAAATCAACCAAATTACCAAATTGACCAATTTTTCTACTTATGATACTCAAATAACAGAATTTCAATAAACTGAAGGGACTTCAGTAGAAACCTAAGATATGTGGGTGTAAAAATAATGAAATTATTAGAAACCTTGAAATAATTGTTCTAGTTTTCTTGTGACCAATGCGTTTGAATGCCAAAAAAATATATTGACGTTTAAATGCATTTAGTCCAGCTTAAGTATAAATGCTAGTCTTAGTTAGTGGATTGCAGTTGAGTCCAAACAATAGTACGTTTGAAAATAAACATATTGCGAAGCCGTACGTTTTGATAAAGTGGTCATTTTATGCAACGTGAAAAATGCTTAGAAGAAAAATTGTTCCATTTGAACTAAACACAATTGTGGTCTCAACTGTTTCCGAACAGTGATTTCACATTTTGTTTGGTTTTCAATTAGTGAAAAATTTTCGGCAAAACCCAAATTTGCAGTCCCCTTAAAATTTGTTTAAAAAATTTAAAAAATTTTTTTTTCATTTCAAAAGAAAATAATTGCCTTTAAACAACAAGGGCATTAACTTAATGAAGAAAAAAAAATTTGTTTTTTA